>JBBPCZ010000042.1:28675296-28691775 GCA_037974445.1 Brycinus macrolepidotus
TATATGTATATATGTGTGTATATATAAATGTATATATATATATATATATATATATATATATATATATACACACACACACACACACACATATATACATATATCCCTACATATATTTATATTTATAAATAGTATAAACGTATTATATGTACAAATAATACTTTTATACATTTAACATTCATCTTTATATTTATAAATATAAATCCGTATTACATATTCATATTGTAGATTGTACAATACTGTATATTATATTGCTCATATATTGTTCATTGTGTCTTTTCATATTGTTGTTTTTATACTGTTGTGCTTGAGAGACACCATCGACCGGAATCTAATTCCTTGTATGTGTTTGCTCACATACTTGGCCAATAAATGCGAATCTGATTCTGAGAAAAAGACTGGATTTACAAAGTGACCCCCAAAAGCTTCTTTTCTCACAATCAAAGCTGAAACCTGAAACCTGATCAAGACACAAGGCTCTGATTCAGATTTCAGGTTTGACTGTGAGAAAAGAAGCCAAGTAAAGAACCACAGCCTCAGTCTTTCACTCAAACCACAAAACCCTCCCACCTCTATGTCACGACAGACTCCTCACGGTTGGCCGTTATGATAAGACAGAACGTGTTTAGCAGGGACTGTCGTGGCCTGCGGGAATCACATCAGTCAGCGTGAAGATGTGTGGGATGCTTTTTCCATGGAATACCGCTCTGACACCGTTTATCAAAATCACGGCAACTGCGGCAGGTGAGGGCAGGAGTGGATGACGAAATTAAATTTCTCACACAGCACACACCACTAACCCCCACCGTTTTGCAGTTTTAGCAACTGGGTCATTCCACGCCAATTCACCTAGACGTCTGGCCATACATCCACATTTCCAAGTTTGTCGTTTATTTCATTTTTTTTTTTACCTTTTACATTGTGTGAACATTTTGTGATGAATGGACCTCTAGAAATGGTCCAAATGATATTGTATTCTATTATATTGTTATTCATTGCGATATGCTTGTACCTATTGTACTGTTTTTATTCATTTTCTGTAACCGCTTAATCCTCCCACCCGGAGCCTATCCCGGGGTCTACGGGCACGAGGCAGGGACTCAACCTGGCCAGCCCACCGCAGGACGCACACACACACTCCCACCTACGGTCAATTTAGAATCCCCAATTCACTTGACACATATGTCTTTGGACTGTGGAAGAAACTCGAGACCCCGGAGGAAACCCACGCCACCACAAGGAGAACATACAAACTCCACACACACGAGACCAGGACCTGGATTCAAACCCTCAACCCTGGAGGTGTGAGGCAACACTGCAACCCACTGCGCCATGTATAAATATAGGTACAAAATATGTTTAAACTCCACAGCCCAATACTGGGGGGGTTTATACCCCTCTAGTCTGCAGGCATGGTAACCTCAGGCCACTTTAGGGCATCCCGTTCTATTGGTCAGTGTTTTTCTATGGAGATTACACAAGCTAAACACCTGGGAAGCACCTTAAAGTACCTGAACCTCTAGCAATGCCATAACAACCAGAAGGCCTACATACTTTATATAATGTATTACAATATTATATTAAATAATATTAAATTATATGATATTGTCTGCTGTGGGCTGGCGCCCTGCCCAGGGTGAGTCTCTGCCTCGCACCTGTAGACCCCGGGGATAGGCTCCGGGTACCCACAACCCTAGTAAGGATTAAGCGGTTACAGAAAATGAGTGAATGAATTATATTAGATTATATTATATTGTTACCAATATATTCCATTGTGCTATGGTTGTACCTAATGTATTGTACATTTGTTGACAGTTCATTGAAAATTAATGCTTTCAACAAGCTACGCCAAATGTGCTTCAGGCCAAAAGCTCCAAATAAATGTATAAACATATGTCCTCTTTTGGGACAAACATATGTCCTTATGTCCAGTTTCGTCTTTTTGTTTTACTTTTCGACCTTTCACATTGTGTGAACATTCTGTGAGGAATGGAATACTAGAAATGGTCCAAATAATAATATAAAGTAAAACATGAATAATATAAAATGTCTTTACATGATTTTACACTATGAGTAAGACATTTTTTCCTCCTCCTGCAAAGTCACCAGTTTGGAGACACAAAAACAGCAATGATACAACAACGTGTGTCTTTTTAATTGTTACTTTTTTGTCCATGTTATGATTTCCTCACACGGCGAACACTACTAACCTTTCCACAAACAACATCTTTCACATTTATCAAGTGGTCATTCCACACCAACTCACCTAGATATCCGGCCATATCATTGATTTCCATCATTCAGCCAAAAACCTCAGTTTAGGCAATAAAACTAAACTGAATAATATGTTTACAAAAGTGCTGAAAGGAGTTTTTTTAAAGTTAGGAATGGTTACATTTGCCTGTTAGAAGTACTTTGTGCCCGGCTAGCTCAGTCGGTAGACCATGAGACATTTAATCTCAGGGTCGTGGGTTCGAGCACATGTGCACTTTTGGGGGAGCTGGTGGCCTAGTGGTTGGGGAGTTGCCCCTGCAATCAGAAGGTTGTGGGTTTGAATCCCAGCACTGCTAGTGTCATCACTGAGCTACCCTTGACTAAGGTACCGTCCCCGCACACTGCTCCCCGGGCACCCCCCGTTGGTGACAGTTCACTGCTTCACTCGGTGAATGGGTTAAACGCAGAGAAAGAAGTTCACACTGCGTGCTGTGGTGTGTTCATACGTGACTATAAGGGGCCGCTTTACTTTACTTTTACATTTAATTGTCACACAGACTCTAGCAGCCCATCCATTCAACAGCTCCTAACACCAGTGTACACTCACACACACTATGAGCAGTAGGCAGCTGCTACTGGGGACCAACTATAGGTGTTTTTTCCAGTGCCTTGGTCCTGGTCACTGGCTGGACAACTAATCCTAGCTTGCATGTCTTTGGACTGTGGGAGGAAACCCATGGAGACATTGGGAGAACTCCACACAGAAATGACTGTGGGTTACATTTTTTATTTAAGAAATTCAAGTAAGGTTTTATGGTTTTCTTCCATTAACCCCTAGAACACGAGCGACACAGATCTGTGCCGGAAGCTCCACAAATGGTAAATGGTCATCATACAGCAAAACAACTCCTTATATGGAAGTTCCCCCTGATTGTGTTGATGCTCGAGGTGTCAGGTGTGAGCTTTGTTTGGCGTCACGTAGTTCTTTTAATTTTAAAACATGTAATAATAGTAATAACCGCTACTGGGCTTTTTAAAAATGGTGTCACACACAAATTGCCATAAAGAACAAAAATGAACAAATTTCTTTTATTTTAGGTCTTAGAAACAAACAGAAAAAAACAAGATCTTTGAACCTGGGAGAACTTTCAGTCTCCGCCCACAAGTGTGTGGGGAAAACCCGCAGAGGAAGGGGGTCCGGAGAGCGGCCGAGTGGCGGCACGCCGAGAGAAAGAGCAACAAACGGTGAGTGTGTAGGAGAACAAACACCGGTTTTAGACTGTTTTACACCGATTCTATTTGTTGAAATCAGATTTTACTGATACACTCTGAGGTCTAAGCATTAAGGCTACTGTTCGGAAACAACAACAATTGTAGAAAATGTGAAATGTAAGAAATACAATGAAAATTTTGCCTTATAGTGTCTTTTTCTGTAGGATCATTTTCCTTTTCTTAAAAAAACTATGAAACATTCACTTACAAAACATAGTATTTGAAGCGACACCATGAAAATGGCTTCACAACTCAAATTCCATCTATTTTGTCCAAATGAATTGATACTGTTTCCTTTATCCTGAATAAGAATTGCTGAGCAGAAAGTATACATACTGCTTCAAGGTTAATTTTTTCAAAAATGAAATCTTCAGTTCTAAAATGTCCAGCAAAGAAGTGACTAAAACTCTTAAGAGATGTTCTCTGGTTATTTCTTGTTCTTGTGGGATATCTTATAAACAGGCACACAAAATGCATCCTGCCTTGTTAACAATTTTGCAAATATCTTCTGCTTTCGGGACACCAGTTCCTAATCGGTCAAGTGGTTCCCATCATTTCGTTTGCACATTTATACGCAGAACTGACAGAATTACAAGACACACACACACACAAAAAAAAGGCACG
Source organism: Brycinus macrolepidotus (assembly GCA_037974445.1). Taxonomy (NCBI): domain Eukaryota; kingdom Metazoa; phylum Chordata; class Actinopteri; order Characiformes; family Alestidae; genus Brycinus; species Brycinus macrolepidotus. The sequence continues at coordinate 28,679,404 of JBBPCZ010000042.1, forward strand.
AGTCAGGCATGAAACAGAGACCAAAAGGAAGAAAAGCAGCTAGGGCAAGATTAGTAGAGGGGAAATGAAAACAGCATGACTGGGCAAACATGAGGATTCATTTTCCTGCAGGCGTCAACGTTTTTGGTGGTCAGATACTGGCTGGCATGTGAAGCAACTGACATAATCCATTGCTGGCCCAGCTGGTGGTCTGGTGGTTAGGGAGTTGTCCCTGCGCTCTGAAGGTTGTGGGTTTGAATCCCAGGACTGCTAGTGGCACCACTGAGGTACCCTTGAGCAAGGTACCGTCCCCACACACTGCTCCCCGGGCACTGCGTCACCGGCTGCCCCCTGCTTCACTTGGTGAATGGGTTAAATGCAGAGAAAGAATTACACACTGTTCACACTGTGCGCTGTGGTGTGTTCACGAGTGGCTATAAGGGGCCACTTTACTTTACTTTACTTTATAAAGACAGAGAGCATCGTACACATTTGTCAGTGGTCATTACATCACATTCACATTATATTGTTACATTGCTGTATTGTCTATTTATTGTATTGCTTCTCTCGTAACTTGCACTTTGTTCAATGCTGCCTCCTGTGCAATTTTATACTTATGGACCAATACCAGTCACTCTGGAAGGTTTACATCTCGTTCACACTATACTGTTACATTACATTACTCTACAGTGTTGTGGTGTCTATTCATTGTGTTATATGTATTGTTTCTGTTGAATGTTGTTGAATGTTGCTATACGTTGGAGAAACACCTCATCACACTATGTATGTGTTTACAGCTGCTGATGACAATATAGTAACCTTAATTTTAGTAACCTTAGTATTATGACATAAATTCAGCCCTTAAAAGGCCCATTTCCTAAAAAAATACTATTTTTTATTTTTTAAATGTGACATTTTAAAAATGCCCCAGTGTAAATGCTTTGGAAAAAAAACATAGGTCAAATATATTTGGCCATTTTTTGTTAAATCGAATACAAAAATGTAAAGGATAGCCTTTCTACATTTAGATCTACTCCTTCTTCTATAACAATTGGATTCCTCAGGGCTGTCATCACATTTACTCTGTTCAGATAAAGATCTAAGAAAGTTGAAAATGTATTGATTTTTATTATCCTCACAAACCATCATTTCAAAGCACTTATTTTCCTTTTATTGCTACTATGATTAAACTAGTCAATCAGCCCTTAGCAGTAGAACTGTGTCCTGGTATATTTGTTCAAATTGTTGTGGTACATCCAACAGTAAGGGAAGCATTGAGCTTTTTTTTAATACAGTGGTAGAAAACAGTGTTACTCAGAAAGCTCCAGATACATATTCTGATCCATTTCACCAGCATGAACATGCTCACACACACACACACACACACACACACACACACACACACACACACTCAAACACACGCACACACCAACTACAAAGTGAACAGTCAATGCATTAGGTGAGGGTTAATTATAATATGTTATTATTTAAATGGTAATAAGCCTATGACAGTCAAGACGGTTGGCATGTCTGGCCAGAAATAGTTTATGCAAAGGGCAGAAAGATTTTAGGGATGTTCATGCACTTTCGCTGTTATTTTCCTTTCATGAGAAACAGTCGTCACAAGGTTGAATGAAAACCATGCTGTCCTCATCATATACGAATGGAAAGTTTACGTGTTTACATAATGCTGTGTCTGAATTTACCCATTCAGACGTATTTCCCAACTTTTTAACGACGGAAACCCTGTCTGACTTACACAATCCGCAGTACTGGATTTACCAGAAAGAGCAATCTAAGCCTAGCATCTGTTCTTCAGAACCTGAACATTAGATCCATAACATATTATTTTGACACTTTTGAGAAGTGAGAAGTGAACAACATATTCAGGAAAAACAAGTAGGAAGGAAAAATAAAGCAAATTCATACTAAAGAAACTGGTGACAGTGTTTGTGCTGCTCTTCTTACGTACATTGATTCTGAACCCAGTTTAGAAGAAGCACTGCTACTCTTAACAATGAAGTTGCCAGTAAGGGTCTTTTGAATGATCCAATAAAAGATCCATTATTGGTTCCCTAAAGGTGTGACTCTCAAAACAAGTTTTGGGGTCCACATTTTTGCTCTATTCTTACGTGTTCTGGATTGGAATCAAGAAAATATGTGGACTGGCTGGAGATCCCTGGTGACTGGTTTGAAAACTCACTGCTTTAAGGAGCCAAAAATGGTTCTTCTATGTCATGTCTCAAAGAGCATTTTCTGGCATGTTCATTTTTAAAGCCTAGCTCCCGTGGCTAGGTGTCCTAGTATCCTAGTTTGTAAAATGAGGATTTTCCTCCCTCGTTCTTAAACAAAAACCTGTCCACACAAGCACAGTTTAAAATTTTTTCCACCTGCATGAAAACACAAAAACATGCTGTCAAAAGGACGTCAGAAGATGCTAATCAGAAGCCTGAAAAAAATTATTATTCCAGTAGGCTAACAAGGGTCCCATCCAAAACCCATCCCATGTTGTTCACTTCCGTTGATGCTGACTGATCTGGAAGTCCAGTGGTTCCACATTCTGGTCTACTAATATATTTACATGTTTAGGAGGCTGTGAGGCACAGATCAGGAGAAATAAGGGCACACAGATCAGAAAGGGAGCTTCATTCAACTATTGGAACGCAGCCCAAGTTGTGTAGCAGTGACCTCTATAGCTCATTCTGACCCCTCTGTTCCTCAGGACTCTGGGAGAGGAACTGGATGTTACTGTAAACATATAAAAGGTTCTGTTAACAGGTTAAAATCAGCACAGTGTTGGCGGCGCACAAAATGCCTCGTGTAAACGAAGGAAATAGTGGTGCACACTCTGACGTTACAATCCAAAAACTCTGTTTTCCCGTCCAGACATCCAAAAACTGAGTATCTAAATATCTTCACCCTGGAAGGAATTCTCCAAAAGGTCCATTTTCAGAGATCTAAAATGCTGTTTGCTTGTTGGCGAAAGGCCTAAGAGTAAAATGTAGAGAGAAAGAACTTTCTTTTAAAGAGCATTTCAATAAAAGGTCATTTTTGTAAATTAGCTGTGTGAGTGTAAAGACCTTCGTAATAATTAAGAACCTTCATATTATTTAAATTTGTACGAAGAACCATTAAATTTAATTGAATTAAATTTGCAATATTCTGTGAACGTTTAGGCTCTTAAAAGGTTCACATTGACAAATTTCATATACAAAGACATTAGAACATTAAAAGGATTCTTCTATGGCATCACTCAAAGAACCACCTAATTTTGTTTAAAAGTGTACATTCTCAGAAAATCTTTATCAGTATAGAACCTTTATTGGTATAAAACCTTTGCAAATGTTATTTACAAAAATGGTTCCTCAAAGAACCATCTATTGGAGACCCATGGCATTGATCTTATGACATTGCTCCAAAGAATCATTTCAGGAATCTCTATTTTTCCTAAAAGTCTTTCGGTTTTAACCTTTGTTTTCTGATTTTTCCTACAACACTTCAGCTTCTAAGCACATTACTAAAGAATAACAAAAGAAAGACAAAAAACTAACTCAAAGAAGGCCCGATTGTTGTTGCACAGGTGAGTTTTAGCACCTGTTAAATGAGCAGTACAGTGTGACGTATTTGCTTCACAAATGACCCCATTTAACTTCAGTACTTACCACCAAACATATATTTACCAGACAAATTCAGTACAATTTGCATAAGCTCCTTAATTCTCCTATGCTTTGGAATTTGCAAGCTTAATATACAGGCAGAAATGAATTAGGATGTGTGGTTAAAGCAAAATAATTGTAGGGGAAGTATTTGTCAACAAAAACATGTAACTTAATAAATATACAGAGGGTTAACACTGTGCTAACGTTCCTTAGATAAAATTATGCTGACTTTACTCTTATTAGTTGCTTTAGACATTTAAACATTATATAGTGAAGTCCAAGCAGGAAAGTCCTGAATAAAATTTACAGTGGTTTGACATATAGCAAATTAGTAGAACTTTATATTCCCCATCTGGCACTCAGCACCTCTGGGGTTCCTCAGGGCTCCGTTGTAGGCAATATTACATTTGACAGTAAATCCTTACAAAAATGACCAGTGCCTCTATTCATAGGCACCTGAGCAACTTCAAGGTTCAGTTGTACACAGTAAAAAACACTTTTTATCCATAAAACACATTCTGTGCAGAGATCTGAAGGTCAGGTGTGGTTTGGCACAGTCCTTCTATTTTCCATGAGTGTACTGAAGGCTTCAGTAACCACACTGTTGGATGTGACTGATTAGTCTAATGCAGCTTTATCCTTCAAGTTTAAAGTGATGCTAATGGTGGCTGAGCTCGTGAGATTTGTTCAAATGGCCCACGTGAGACATCTCCAGCTTGGTGGAAGTCTCTGTGGGCGACTCCAGCCCTCCATTAGGCATGGCCCTGCGGGCGAGGGTGGCAGTGAGCTTCCTGCGGAAGACGCGGCACAGGAAGACGTAGATGAGAGGATCCAGGCAAATATTGGTGGCAGACAGCCAGAGCGTGCTCTCTTTGGCAAAGTAGAGCTGGTTCTGAGCCCAACAGAGGGCGGACGAGCCCCGAGTCTGACTGAGGGTGTAGGGCACTCTGGCCAAATGGAATGGCGCAAAGCACACGAAAAAGACCCCGACCACCACAAACACCTGAGAAGAAGAGAAGGCCTGAGGTTACAGTCTGTAGAGCAACATGAATTCTCTCATTTATGAATGTGACAACTCATAATTATTGATAAAATCAATAAATTATAGAGGTAATTGTGTGACAATACAAGTCTACATGATTTCTCACTGGATTATACACATTTTTAAACAAGAAGTAAATGAAAATAAAACCTTGTTGTTTGCCTGCTACACACTTAAAAATAAGGGTGCTAGAAAGAGTTCTGTGAATAATGCCTCGGAAGAACCATTTTGATTCCCTAAACAAGACTCCCTAAACTTATCTAAACAGGAAATAAATGAGAAGAAAACCATTTTGTTAGTCTACATGATTTCTTAGATGATTACACACATTTTTAAAGGTAAACTTATCTAAACAAGAAATAAATGAGAAGAAAACCATTTTGACTCTCTAAAGAACACACATTTTCTCATTTATAAACATGACAATTCATAATCATGGATGAAATCATGAAATTATAGAGGTCTACATGATAGAGGTCTACAAGATTGAGGTTTATATGATTTCTTAGATGATTATATACATTTCAACGGTAAATAAGAAATAAATGAGACTAAATCCTTGTTTTTTTCCTTCTACACCCTTAAAAATAAGGATGCGGGAAAGGGTGTCTGTGCATGATGCCACAGAAGAACCATTCTGACTCCCTAAAGAACCTATCAATAGATCTTAGCTCTTAGGAGAAATGAAGAACCTTCTTGAAGTTTAAAGAACCTTCACATTATGTAAAGGGTCTTGGAAGAGCCCCTCAGCTATTACAGAACCTTTACATTATGTGAATGTTCTTTATGCATCTAAAAGGTTCTTCACACCCACACTTTACTAACATGGCTCACGGTCCATATATGGTCCATATTTTTTGCTCCAGTCTGACTCCCAATACATCTCCCACAGCATTCAACATTCTGAAAACAAACCCATGTGATTGGTTAGGTTTGTACCTATATAGCAATGATCTTGCTTTCGGTTTCGTTTTTTTGTTCCTATCAAAATGCTGTTCAGACCCCCATTGTGAACAAGCCAAGGCCTCTTTTTCCAGAACTAAATGCTTCTGCTGAATATCACGTCATCCCCAAACAAAGAAATGCAGCTTATTGCATTGATCGTGTGAGGCAGCTTCTCAGACAGCTACTGATTTCAGATACTTTTACATGCTTTTATCCCTTTCCATATTAACTACTGTGGTTTTCCATTTCAGAACCGTTCTAGATTTCTCGTTTCTTTAGTTCCCATCCCACCTCCAGTCAATTGCTCATTAACTCGATTATCTGATCTGATCTGAGAGCAATAATGAGGTTTTTTTAATCTAAATGGCGGAAAAATAAAAAATCACACATTGATTTTCAGCAGAAAGAAAGACAATATTTTAAGAGGTCTGAATTATGGAAAGCCACACAGTACATATATGGAAACTAAACTGAAAAACAAGCTCATGCCCACCTACCTACTCATCCTATAGCAATTTAGCCCCACCCAGTTATGGTGAAGTTATTTGGGATGTTTCTGTCTTGACTGAATTTTGCATAAGGCACAATACAGAGCAGCCAGTCAGAAAAGAGGCCAGTCTTAGAGGCATAGTAACAAAAACAGCACATTCAATTCTCAGGGGTATTAAAAATGGTGGAACAAATGGTATTATACAGGTCTTTTAAAGGTCAGTTTTTGAGGGTCTTCTGAGAACCATTTTTGTAAGTGAGATATGGGAGTGAGAAGAACCATCTTAAAGCTTAAAGAACCTTCACATAATGTAAAGGGTCTTGGAAGAGCATCTCGACTATTTAAGAACCTTTACAGTATGTGAAGGTTCTTTGTACGTCTTCACACCCACACATCTCCTTTACAAATGTAGTTCATGTAAATATATGGTACATATTTTTGCTCCAACCTGACTCCCAGTACATACGGACGGAGCAAAAACAGCATGTTTAAGTCAATGGGATGTTGGAAAATGGTAGAATTATGGCCGTTTTGGACACATCAGCCCACACAAGTGTACAAAATAATAAAAAAAAAAAAACCTAAAAAAATGACCTTCAAAGGATACAGGCCCTTTAAAGCAATTTCCTCCGGGATGAGTAAAGTTTTCTGATTCTGATTCTGAAAGGTCATTTTTTTTAAATAAAGAGAGAAACATATACTCTACCTTGGCCTTGGTCCGTTTGCTGGCAGCGCCGGTGCTGCCTTTTGAAGCACGGTACGACTCGTACACCTTGCGGCTGATGAAGCTGTAGCAGATGGCCATGAGAACCAGCGTACCCCAGAAGACCACCTGGCACAGGTAGTTGAAGCCCTCATGCCAGCGCAGGCCCAGGTCGCTCTTCATGCTGCTGCACTTCAGCTTCCCACTGCTGGACACCTGTGGCTCCCGGTTGCTCAGGATCACGTTGGGCAGCGCCAGGGACACCATGACGACCCAGACCACAGCACACACGGCCTGGCCGACGCCCACCCGCTGCAGAGAGCACTTGCCAAAGGGCCGCACGATCTTCAGGTAGCGGTCCAGGCTGATGAGGCCCAGCAGCAGGATGCTGATGTACATGGTGGTGTAAAAGAGCACAGCCGAGTAGCGGCAGTAGAAGGCGCGAAGAGGCGTCGAGCCTACGCCTGCGTCCGTCAGCACCTTAACAGGCAAACACAAATGCTCAAACACAAGTGATGACATCACAGAATCCTCTTTAAACCTCCCATGCAACTGATAGGGAGCTAACCTTGAATAGACCTAGGGACCAAGAAAATACCCACCTTTATGATAATGCTAAATTCTGCTAGCGCCCATTTTGGATTTCCAATAGTATGCTAGCTCTAAGCTAACTCACACAACATTTTTGCCTTTGACTTGATCAGTAAAGACCCCCTTGTATAGAGATGATGCCATGGTTTTCCATTCCTAGCAACTGAAACCTAATTAGACTACTCTTATTAGTCAGTGACATATCTAGAACTTCCAAAGGTGGGTTTCTAGAACCTCTAGAGTCACTGGAAAAGAACAAATAAACAACTCCTACTCAGAAAGTTGGGAAGGTGTCTTTAACTCTGAGTTCAGCTTTGGATACCAGAATATCTGGACAAACCCTCTAATTTTAAATGAGATTGTAGAAAAATGTGCTTTAGATCAGTCAACAGACTGAATTAACTCTTGAAATAACCATTGAATTAACTCTTGAAATTCACTAGACCTTCTCTGAAGGCCTAGATGGCCCTGAGGGTTCTTTCTGCAATTAAAGATGTTAATTAATTCATCTGTAGGCTTGAATCTTCTAAAATGACTCAAATGGTCAAATTAGCATCCAGTAAATCCAATATGTCTACCACACACCTTCACAGGCACGGTCAGAGTCATCAGCAGGTCAGCCACCACCACGTTCTTCAGGTACACCACGAAGGTGGAGCTACTGCGGATCTGGAAGAAGATCCAGGCGGCCAGGCAGTTGAGCACAATGGCGATCAGGAAGAGGGCGGCGTAAAGGCAGGGGAAGAGGTTGGAGGTGACCCTGGTGTCCAGCTCACACCGAAGGGAACCATTCTGCCTGCTCACATTCATCCTGGTGTTCAGCTTCAGCTGAAGAACATGGAGACAGCCGTGAGATCTTCTTCAGTAATACAAAAGGAATGGAATACACTGCAGATCCATACTGGATAAAAATCAAACCACAGAAGGTGTCCATTCATAAAACAGTGCAGTAACCATTACCAGCATGAAACAAAAAACTAAACACACTGCAGATTCATACTGGATTAAAATGACCTCCACAATTATTACTGTCAGACTGTAAAAACTAAACACACTGCAGATTCATACTGCAGTAAAATCACCCCCAGTTATTATCGTCAGACTGTAAAATCTACACATGCTCCAGATTCATACTGGATTAAAATTATTCCACAATTATTACTGTTAGACTGTAAAAACTCCACACACTGCAGATTCCTACTGGATTACACTACAAGCCCCACACACAGTCACAGAAATATAATGCACCCCAAAGGACATTTGCATACACTGTGCCTACACACACACACACACACACACACACTCAAAATTCTCTTAGTAATTTCTTGTAAAGAGGTCATCACTGTGGTACATGACCCCAATTCACAACCCGATGGTCTTTTGCAATAAAACATTTTCCTCTTACGCAACTGAGGCATTAACGCACCACTCACATGTGCAAGTGCAAAGACACATTTTCAGCACAAATCAGAAGCTCATGGCACAAAGCTTTAGCAGTTTAATAAAAGCACCTTCAAATAACAACAAAACCTACAATGTGTGTGTAAACCCTGAATAATTAGGCAGAAGAGGCGTTTTAACACTCTCAATCTCAAAATTGGAAAAAAAACCCAACATATACAAGGACACATTTTGTGTTACATTCGACACAGTCCACACTTCGGTTCTTCACTCTGATAACAGCTTGGTAACAATTTACATGAACATAACCGTGCCATCAACATGCCATAAGCTGTCATGAGATTTAAAGTGTCCATTAATATAACAGCGCAGTTTCCATTACCGGTATGTAACACAGATACTGTAATGTTTAGTGTTATGACTTTAGATTCATACTGGATTAAAATCACTCCATAGTATTACTGTCAGACTGTACAAACTACTCGCACTGCAGATTCACACTGGACTGAAATCATTTTCACAATTATTACTGTTAGACTGTAAAAACTACACACTGCAGATTCATACTGGATTAAAATTACTCCACAATTACTACCACCAGGCTGTAAAAACTACACATTGCAGATTCATACTGGTTCAAAATATAAACCACAGTTATTAGGCAGACTGTAAAAAATACACGTTGCAAATTCATAGTGGATTAAAATCACTCTACAGTAATTACTGTCAGACTGTAAAAACTACACACACTGCAGACTCATACTGGATAAAAATCATTCCACAATTATTACTGTCAGACAAAAAAAAAATACACACTGCAGATTCATACTGGATGAAATCACTCACAGCACCGCTCCAGGTAAAACTAACCCAGCTAAAGTGTTTATTTACCCTGGACATGCATGAGCTCACAGTAAAGTGGTTTCATAGACCCTCAGCTGTGTCCGTACATTCTGAGGACATTACAGTAACAGTCTGATAAATTCTCCAGAAGGGACATGGCTCATAAAGATAAAAGCTTTGCTCAGGGTTCAGGCGTTGTTTCATAATTCCAGTTTAATTGTATTGTTAGGACCCCTCTTCTGTAATGCACCAGATAGTCTCGCGTGCACTGTGGCTGCTCACTCTGTAGTGCATGGCAGCTCCTCTGAAACACATTTGGTGGTTTTACAGGCAGCGCAAGTGCAAGCATTCTTTATTGGAAGTGCAACTAGAGGCATGAAAGCAATGTGATGACAAGTGGGCTATAGTGACAACAATAAGCCTCAGACCTCTAACAACAGACCTTTAGATACCCAAAAGAAGGGACAGATAGGTACAGTAATGACTGGATGATACAACCGTGTCACAAGCGTGAAATTTATCATCCAGGACACTGCACATATAACCACCCCCGTGACATTAATGATGCAAAAGGCAGAACAGAATAAAAGTCTATGGTATTGCAAATACACACACACACACACACACACACATATATATATGTATATAAAATTTTCACTGGTAAATGACAAGGAATGATTTTTTTCCTGGGAATAAATAGATTGTTGTGGAATGGTATACGTTATACATCATATTACATTTACAACATATATTTTTTTAAATTACATGAAACAAATCATCATCAGTCAAATGCAAAAACTTGAAAATGTGGTGCCTGAGGTCAGAAACTCACCAGCTGCTGTATGAAGAAGTGAAAGCTCTCTTCTCTGCTCAGCTCAGGCTGCCTCCCACTGCATGAGGAGCAGTAAATGCCCCAACACCTCCCATCAGATAAACTACTTTGGGTGTTTGGTTGTGGCTCTAGATGTGTGCACACCCCACCCCCCACCCCCCATACATACACTAACACACACACACACACATATGCATACACACACGCACACACACACACACACACATACGCACACACACACACACACACATACACACCCACACACACACACACACACACGCACGCACACATACATATGCTTGTTTTGAATACAGAATGTGGAGATCATATATCCAACATGTTATACATATAAAGTATACATACATGTGTATGAGTGTATATGTGTGTGTGTCTGTGTGTACAAACCAAACACTAACCTTAACCTGAAAGTGAAGGTGATTAAATTTTAAATCTAAACAAATGAAACAGGCCAATATATAATGTAATATATATAATATATATAATGTATGGCTATATATAGTCTTAAAGAAAGATGTTAAAAGACTGAATCTTGACAAATGAAACGTCAAAGTTTTAAACAGGAACTTCATGTCCTTACCAGGTTTTCCTATATTGCTGTGATATTTTGTCCTGTAAACACACACACACACACACACACACACACATACACGGACACACACAGATACACACACACACACACACACACACACACACATGCACATGTTTTCACTACTGGTGGCCTCTGAAAGACTTCCTTCCTTCACAATAAGTCTGTGGTGCCAGTGGCAGGCTGAACATTCCCGTCCTGTCCAGCTTCCTGCCCTTTGTTTAAGAGGAGAGTCAGTTCTGCCTTGTGCCAAACGTTATTTACTCATTTGCATCCGTCTGAATGGTGTGTAAAGTGATGCTGCGCTACACAAGCTCAAGACAGCTCTTCAGGAACTGTCCCTTTATCTCCTCAACACAAGACCAGCAGGCAACAGGAAACTTTATTTTCTTAATGGTCATGGACCACAAGACAGAACCTGGCATGTAGAGTTTTGCAGAATAAGTTAATATTTAATTCAGAATCATTTCAAATAATTAAACACATCTTTACTACAAATAAACATGCGCACTTAGGTGTGAGCTACTTTTGTGCCAAAAGCAAATAGGGGAGTGCAAATAGGGGAGGAGGTAGCTGTACATTTACTAAAGAGATTCTGTTTCAAACCGAATTCATTCAAAAATAATTCAAAGCTATTATGTGCTTTCCAGACTAAATGTATAAATTATATGAACCTATATAAATAAGGTACGTGAACACGCAATCTCCTCCAGTTGAAAGGTTGTAATATGAAAGTTATTTCATCAAATAAACAAATAAATAAATAAATAGCAAATACTAAATAGATTTTTTAAGGGCCTGATATGGTTGTAAGTGTTGCAAGTGAACGTTTGAAGTGAAAGCTTGACCACCCTTGGATCTTTGTCTTGTTGTAATATCCATTCTTTTTTCTTCTTCAGTTTCTTCACTTTGGGGTATCAGCTTTCTTGATTGTCCTACAACTTTCCACTGTCTGCCACACAACCCCAAAACATTATAGATCCATCCTCCCTCTGGTTCATGTATTGTGTTACTTCAGACATTGACCTTTGTGGAAATCACAATTAATGTTACCTTCCGATGACCCTTCCATGTAGATGAAGTAGATGTAGATGTAGATGTGGCGCAACAACACAGCACAGTGCGTCACCATTCCTCCACCAGCCAGATCTTCCTGTCGCTCCTTGGTAGTGATGTGGAGGTTTTGCTTTCAAGTAGTCAAGCCAAGTAGGTTTTATTGTCATTTCAACCATACACACAGTATACAGTGAAATGAGATAACATGCCTCCAGGACCATGGT
>JBBPCZ010000042.1:28702372-28716728 GCA_037974445.1 Brycinus macrolepidotus
GTATGAGGAGTATTATGGTATGAGGAGTATTATGGTATGGAGAGTGTTTAGGTATGAGGAGTATTATGGTATGAAGAGTATTATGGTATGGAGAGTGTTATGGTATTAAGGAGTATTATGGTATGAGAAGTACTATGGTATGGGGAGTATTATGGTATGAGGAGTATTATGGTATGGGGAGTATTATGGTATGGAGGTGTCAGGGTATGGGGAGTATTATGGTATTGAGTGTATTACGGTATGAGGAGTATTTCAGTATTGGGAGTATTATAGTATGGGGAGTACTATGGTATGAGGAGTAATATGGCATGGGGAGTACAATAGTATGGGGAATATTATGGTATGAGGAGTATTATGGTATGATGAGTGTTATGGTATGGATATTATTATGGTATGGGGCTTATTGTGGTATGGGGAGTGATACTGAGTGAATCTGAGGTATATCCTGGTTGAGGTGCCTTATGATCCCAAGAACAGAGACTCCACAACCATAACCATAAGGCTGTGGAACCGTTTGCCTGAGTTCCTCAGGTGAAACAGATAATTGCTGGGATGGGAAGAGTCCTTGATTATCTGGATTTCTCTGGTCTGCAGGTGTTGCAGGGCTTTGTGGTCTTAGACAGAGCAGTTTTCCAACCATGAAGTAAGAAGGTGCTTTAGAAGATTTAAGCCTAATCTTACTGTTTGTCAAACCTAACAAACTTGGTTCGCACAAAATGTATAATTATGTGCAATAGTGTATTATGTACAATAGTCTTATCATGTGCAATATCACTACTTATGTGACTATTACGTCCAATAACGGACTCGGTATAGAGAACAACTCCAAACCACTATTTGCATTACTAGTTAACTAATTCAGCAGTCATTTTATTTATTTATTCTGCAGTAATTTTATTTATTTATCTATAGTATTTCTATGCACCTCTTTTACTGACCCACGGCATTTTGTGTATATAGCATAGTGTATTTAGTATTTAGTGCAAAGTACTTTCAGAGTATTTTCTGGAGAACTTTATTTTGACGTTATATTATATTTTATATTGTTCTTGTCTCTGTGTCTCTGTGTGTCTCTGTGCAGTCCTGGCATGGATCAATAAAGTTTTCTTATTCTGTTTCTGATTTTGAAACTAATCACATCTGACACCCAACCCTTCATTTATTTTTCTTATAATAATAATTTGATTGTAAAGCTTCAACATTTATTATTCATTTCTCAGTCCTTAGAGTCCATATATGGAAACTGACTTGCAGCAACAGCCTGTTTTGAATGTTTTAGCGATGTCGCAAAACACAAATAGATTCGGCCTATGGCAGCCTTGCCTATTTACTAAGAAGTATTTCAACCCACACTGCTTTTAGAATGACTCCTATACAGGGCAGCCAATCAGAACAGAGATCATTTACATGTATCAGTGTTCAAGGTATGATTAAAAAAAGCAACATGTTTACATCTTAAGAGGTAAATCATGATGAATTAGGATTACTTTTGGTCCATAAAAACACACAAACCTTTCAGATTTGCTGCTAACATGCTGACTGTACAGTTTATCCACAACAGGACTATTTTTTCTCTCTGTCTCTAGCTGTTTTTCTCCACCCAGAAGTTTGTTTTTCTCTCTCTCTGTATCAAAGCCACATGGAAAACACCACTGCTGCACAGTCATTTCTGTTCTTTCCGGCAGAATGAAGCAGCAGTGAGAAAAAGAGTTCATAGAAATGTGAATCTGATTATTATTTTTCAGCTCATGTCATTATCTAAAGGGCTCATGTCATTATCTTATGAAGATAAGATTTACATCTAGATGGCAGTGCTTGCCCTTGTCCTCAATCTGAAGATGTCAGACTTTGTGAGGCCGTTGTAAATTGTCTTGAGCCCATTGTGCTGGATTTCGGTCAGAGTTGAATGACAGTGAAAAATTCTTACACATCATTTTGTTCTTGTGCCAGACCACAGTTGCGTCCTCTGACTTTTGTGCTAAGCGTCATGGTCTCGTTGATGTAAGCCTCCTATTTATACTTTTGTAAGGGGGAGTTGGTGTGGCGTGATACATTTCTTTTAAGACTAAAGAGTTCCTTCTGAAAGGCCATCAAAGGTCCCCAACGCAAAAGGGATGTTCAGCACATGTAAATGAATATTTACCTTCAATATCAGGGACACCTTTAGGCCACTGGCACGTGCATCCACTTCTCCTGAGAGCGTAGATTATGAAACCACAGTGATGTGACACCATCAGTTGGTGGTGCATCAAATGTGTCAAAAGGTAACAGCAATAGTGATGATGTTGGATGTGTGTGAGTGTATACTGCAACCAGTTTCTTTACATGTGGTTAAAAGCTGAAATAGTTGTTAAAGGAAACAGTCTATTTGTATAATCAGGGAAATGACAGCGTCTGGGGATCTTTAGAGAAGATTATATTTGAAGGCTGAGTTAACCCTTATAACTTTTTTCAGCAGGCCATCTTCAACTCTGATATTTTTAACTGACACAATCTAAAAAAATATTTACAGTGTTATCAGATATCTAGGGCACTGGCTGTCTGTGTGTGAAATGTTGGGACATTGTTGAGCTGCTAGCAACCAATGAGGGGTGAAAGTGTCCCTAGCCTCCTTTGCATGTGCAGGTCCAGTGGCTCCTATAGATAAAGTCACTAGACTTCCACAACAAATTCTAACCAAGGCTTCATTGGAGGCGGAATGTTCTTCTCTAAACACGTTTGAAGGTGGGATATTTTTGTAATATGTGAGAGTACTTATCCACAAGCTCCACAACCTCTAGAAGAGGATATTTTTTGCATGCCCAAAATGAGGATAAATAATGTGGAGTGCAAGGGTATACTGTTCTGGTGCCTCTATTCCTTCCAATTAAACACATCAAAGCAATAGCGATGTCAGTATTTATAATTATTGCCCCCACTGCTTTCAGTGGAGCAGCACACACCCCACCCGGGTCGACAAATCAGGCTCCCCAACCACCACCCCGACAATTCAAAACACCACCTAGGTTCAACAAAACTGTAGGCCCTCAGAAGATCCTAATAATGTTTCTGCTTAATACACTCATAGACATCTGTGTCCACTTTGCATGAAAGTGTAATGTGTAAACCACAGCAACTGTGACACCTTCAGTTCAGGTTCAAGTTTATTTATATGGCACATTGTCATACACAAAAGGTCATTCAGTGTGCTTTACAGAGGTAGAATACAAAATAAAACAAAACAAAATAGAATTAAGTGGAGTTAAGTAATGGAAGAAATAAAAGAAATAAAAGAATACATAAAAGAAAACTGAAAGTGCGATAGATGTGCAAATGTTTAAAAGGAGGCAGAGGAGAATTATGCAGTTTTTTTTTTTTTTAAAGCTGGCTACAGCTGGTGCAGATCTGATATTGATGGACAGTTTGTTCCAGCAGTGAGCTGCATAGTGACTAAACGCCATTTTACCATGTTTAGTTTCGTCTCTTTTCACCACTAGCTGAGGAGGAAAACCCACACCACCACGAGGAGAGCATGCAAACTCTACGCACACAAGGCCAGGATTCACACCCCAACCCTGGAGGTATAAGGCAACAACGCGACCCACTGCGCCACCGCGGGGCCCATAGTGATGTTACTATTTGAAAACAGTTTCCAAACAGACAAAGCGGATTTATTTTAGACCCGTTTTGCATAGAGCCATAATGCTGTGTTCCATGGAATCAGCTCTGTTTACGAAACATGTAAACAAGTACTTTGCATGTGATATTTCAGAATATCTAATGGAGCGGTGAATAGACAACACTTTGTTCCTTGGACTGTGGATGTAGTGCAAAACATTGAGTAATACAGTGGAATTAGAGTATTCCCTAAATATTACAGCGGTCCAAATCTTTTCCCCCGCTCACTCCAGAGGATCCTCCAGAGGACTATTTTGCATGCTCTGAGTGACAGTAAATGAACAGTATGAGAAAATATTTTTGGAGTGAAAGGCTGGCCTGCATGGCTTGGTGCCATTTACCTTCCTGTGATGGTCTCTGCAGAATTTCATGCTTGGGATATCCTATCATGAAGATTCCCATGACCTGCTCCCTTAGTTTTCCTCGAAGCTGTTAATAAGACTGGCTGACCGACCTCAGGTAAACTGAAGGAACTTCTCATGTCTGGAAGACAGTATGTTTTTTTTCCTGGAGTGATGTTATAGAAGATCCATTTTGTTTCTCTGAAGAATCATTCAATGAACAATTCCTCAGATTACCCCCTTTTTATGAGATGTGCAAGTGTGAAGAATCTTTTAAAGATTTTAAAACCAATATATGATGTAAAGATCCAAAACATATGAAGAATTTTCTAGACCTGTACATCCATGTCAAGCACCATTTAGGAACCTTTAGTTTGTAGAAGAAAGACAGACACTGTGAACTTATTTTAATTTGACAAAATTTTATTCTAAATCATTATGTACCATTTCTATTATTCCACTGGTCCAGAGAGTCAGCAATGGGTGCAGCAGTACATTCGATAACTGGATCATTTTGAACACATAGTGCTTTATATCAACTGACTTACAACTCTATGTACATTCTGGCTATCAGTTTATTGTTTACATTTTGTAAATACAGTCAAAAACTGGCTGTGACAAAGTAGAACAATATAATTACCAAAGATCACTTACAATGTATGCATGTTATGCATGCACTTAATTCACAAACTGTACAGTCCTGTAGCATTTCATTTGGTGAAAAGTGAAACATTTCTCCCGTATGGAAAAGTGTCTATTACACCCATTAAGACAGCTGAGATAGGTTTCAGACTGTAAAAAATATTTTTACCAAACCATGAGATGACAGTAAAGACATTTCTTTTTGTGGATGCATGAAAAGGCAATTATTTCATTGCCAACATTAAGTTGTTAGACTGAGAATAGTCAAGAACATTTCCATTTCCTTGAAATTCACAAATGCATTCTTTATGATTCTTTAATATTACATTTACTGGAAAAATTTGATATTTTGGGTTTTTTTACGTTACATAAAAATCTATATTTTCTTTATATACTATAGTTACTACTTAAAGATTGTAAATAACCAGTTTCATCTGTTAACGTTTTTACAAATTCCAGGATCTTACTGTAAATCTTACACTCATTCACTACACTAATTATTTACAACGAGTCACTGTGAAAAATGTCCTCTTTGTTTAAATGGGGTTTCCCATGGGGACTGCGCTGGTGTCCGTGCTGTCATGCCATGCCCTACACCTTCCTGGGGAGAACCGCAGGATGTTGAATAGGGAGTCCCTGAAGGACTTGCAGAGGAAGAAGTAGATGAGCGGGTCCAGCAGCGAGTTTAGGGAGGAGAGATACAGCGTGGTCTCTTTCACCTGGAAGAAGATCAGCTTCTGTTGGCAGTTGAACATGCGTTCTTTCGTCTGGGTCATGGTGTAGGGGACCCGGGCGAAGTGGAAGGGCACGAAGCAGATGAAGAACACCGCCAGAACAAGGAACACATTTACTTGTACCTTTCTCTTCCCCTGAGAGGGGCTGGTTGCTCCAGTGTAGCCTTGCCCTGGTCCACTATGGGCACGGGTTCGAGCAAATGAGTTGTAAAGCTCTTTGGTAATGAGGGTGTAACACACAACCACAACGATCAGGTTGCCCCAGAAGATCACCTGGCAGATGTGGTTTACCACCTCGTGCCACGTGAGCCCCAGCGGAGTCTTCAGGTCGCCACACTTGAAGCGGTTTGAAGGCGGCGAATGGCTGCTAAGGATCATGTTGGGGAGCGAGAGCGCCAGCAGGACGGCCCAGATGGCACCTGAGAGGATCTTCCTGTGGACCAGCCGCCTGGGGCTGGTGCCTGTGAAGGGCCAGAGAGTCTTCCTGCAGCGGTCGATGCTGATCAGGCCGAAGAAAAGGATGCTGATGTACATGGTGAGGTAAAAGAGCACAGAAGACACCCGGCAGACGAAGATCCGGATGCTGACCGAGGCTAAGTTGGAGTCGGACAGGATCTTGAAGGGGAAAGTAAAGGTCATGACAACATCTGCCACCACAATGTTCTTCAGGTAGATGATGAAGTGGGAGCGGCTAGGGATGCTGAAGAACACCCACACCGCCAGGCCATTGAGGGACAGTCCTAGAAGGAAGAGGAGAGAATACAGGACAGGGAAGACGGTCGTCTTCAGCACGTTGTCGCGGGAGCACGAGCCATTCCTGTAGGTCTGGTTGTTGGAGTGGGCTGAGGTTACTGACAGCACTGACGGGAGCTCCATGATGGTTTCTACAGATAAATATAAAACAAGTGTTATCAAATGGGCAAAGTCAAATCTGAGGGCAGTTCAAATTTCTGCTTCAGTCCAAGTGTACTGTGTTGTACTCAAGATATATTTTTCCTACATCTGGCCTACAGAATGAAAGACCTTAGGAATTGCTCAGAAATGTATTTTCATCTCGGAAATCACATCAGTATTTATTTCTGCAGAAATTCAATACTTTGTTCATTATTCAATTTTCTCCCATTTGATACTGGAGCACATGCAAATTTCTTTGAGGAACATTTTGCATATGGTCACAATGTAGTGTTCCCTGGAATTACACCTGTGTTACACCTACACATGTGTTTTGCATACTTTATGTCATGGCATTTCAGGATATTTTGTGAAGTTCTCATTATTTGTCATTATTTACTGTATATTTACTGTATATTTACAGTACAGTACAGTACAATGGGATTATATTCACTCAGAATGGCTTCTTTGTGTAGATCTTCTGGCATACATTAACAGTAGTAAACACTAATTAACCCCTTCTAGATGTTGTTCCACCCTAAGGCTTATTATTAAGTCATTATTATGCTATTCTTATGTTATGGAGGTAATAAAAGTTTGGACCCACCCCACTGGCTATTTAAGAGCAATGTAAAAGTCATGAAATAGTTAATGCCAACACTTTTTCATTGATTACCTTCAGTTAATTGTATTAGTTGGTGTCAAGTAATGGTCCTAGAAAAACATCTTTTTTTTGGGAAAAGTGATCGGATGCCAGTTATAATTTAATTGACATACGATAAGTCAGTCTGAGGCCTCAAATCACATCAGAAAACTCTTCATAGAAGAGTAATCACACTCAAACCAAATGAAAACCCAATGAAAGCCCAGTTGAGAGAAAAATAACCTATTCTTACAGTCCAAGTTAGGTTGTAGTTAAAAATCCCCAAATACCCCCAAATACAAATAACTGTGGGTGTGATATTCCAGCCTCTTCTCAGAGCAGTGCAGACATGCACCAGAATTAGACCACAGTTGGATTAATCTCTACATTTTCATTCGAGTTTGCATCTCCCAGTAAACAGACCCAGGATGTGTGTGGCTGTCACTTAGCCACACCTTACAAAACAATACAAAACATGTCTTTAATTCACTTACTTCTCACGCATGTTTGCACTTCACCAATTGAGAAGGTCTTTGTTCTTTGTTCAGTTAAACCAACAGCACTTACCTCTTACGGCTTTGTCTCCAGTTAATCCAAAACTTGTCCTGAGATTAATTCAAAGTCACTTGATAAGGGGACTTTGCTGGAAGGAGTTCTGCTCTGGTGCGGTAACCGTACTGGGCAAGCCATGAAAGTGAATTTAAGGGAACTTTCCCTTGCACTTCTGTTTTTTTGTTGTTTTTTGCCAAGCACAGCAGTCTAGCACTCTAAGGATAGACCAAAATATATTACGTTTTGTGTGTTGGCATTGCACAAACTAGATACCATGTGCTCGGCAGGTCGTCTGTGCGTGCTTTATATGGGGCTTTATGTGCAATCTTGCGTGAACGCTGGGTCTCCGCGATGTACGGGAGCATTTATTCCTTATGCTTTTGAGATGAGGGTCTGCATCGAACATTAAATGTTACAGAATAAAGTTTCCCTTCTGTATTTATGTTCTCTTCATGAAAGTCAGCAATTTTATGAGGCTCAGTTAAAGAAAGGCTGAAATCAGAGAGTGAAACAAAACAGGGGATGGAAATACTTTCTCGATCAGAAAAGCCTTGGTTCCCCACTTCTCTTTTTTAAGAGTTGTCTGCTTGACCCCTTGCCTGCTATCGCACAACTTCTGCAGAAACCAGTTTCCATTAGAACAAGAACAGCAAGAGGCTGTACAAATGTCAGGGATCAAACCTTTAATCTTTAGAAGTCTAATGTGTTGCTTCATTGTTTTAATGTAATAATGCATAACTCGTGTTGACAATGCATTAGTGATGCGTTAATAATGTCATTCCACTGTGAGAAGATGAGTCAACACTGTGGGTTCTGAAAGGATGAGTAGCTACACAAAAAGCTGTTCCTGAGAAAAGGAACCAGATAGCAAAGAAGAAGATCTGCACTGGAGCACCAACACTAGACGTCTGAGATGTGGAGATGGTTTAATGAGCTAATGAGTGTAAATTTGTTATTGGGAGTGACTTAGACGGTGAGAAGCAGAAGACTGACAGTATAATAATACATAACTCACGTTGTTCTAATGTGCTTAAGTGTTACTAAGGCCATCACTTTTTTACATGCATTTTCCTGATTGGACCCTGCAAATCCTCCATAGGAAGCACGCTAAAGCCCAGACTGTAACTGGCTCTCTTGATGAAGGTAATTTCCACCTACTGTCCTGATGAATTTGTTTATCACTCAAGTATATCGACTATGAATTTGATGTATATGAGGTACACTGAGGTGTCATTCACAAGCAAAACTGCTGAGTGTATGAATTAGAATGAGAGACTTGGTCATTGTTGCTCTCACTGGACATCAGTGATGAAAACTGGAACCTGCAGCAATCAAGCGATTTTCATTTTCAGAGTCACATGAATAATGTTATTGAATTATTGAAAGTAACAAATATACCCGGGTGAAGCATATTTTCTCCATGGATACAGCAATACCAAAACGCACTGCTTTTAAATGGAAAAATCTTTCTTTGGGCCACCAGGCAAAGGGTCAAACAGGCACCTCTTAAAAAAGAGAAGTGGGCAACAGAGGTTTTTAATTTGCATGAATAAGACAAATGTGACAAATCACAATCAACTGCACAAGGATAATGTGGTTAATCATGATTATTTTAAGCCCTCATTCTATAATTCATATACAAAACTGAGAAATCCAGAAACCACACTTTTGTCTGTTTTTTTCTTGTCCAAAGAGTCATTAAAGGAACTTTTCACTGCCAGAAAAAAGTTAACATATCTATTTAATTGGCCCGCTCTTTACTTTTGTGCTCCTACTGCCCCTGTAACTCCTCCATCCTTCCAGTCTTAAATCCACCCGGTTACAGCTGTGGTCTCCAAAAACAGCGACACATACACACCTCAGCTGCCATCCCCTTTTCTTTCTTATGTGCACCTAAAACTACTCAAGGAGAGATTTCGGAGGGGATCTGATAGAAAGTCATCTGCCTGCATAAGGAAGAGGAGAGCTGAAGAAAAATATGTGAAAATAACCAGGATCTTTAAAAGATAAAGACAGAAAAGGAGACTTCCAGCAACAGTGCAGAACCTGTTAGACCACCTAAGCTCTAACAGCACATAACACTTTCATCTTTAAAGAGAAAGTCAAGTTCCACTCTCACTTCAGATCTGAAAAAAACACACAGGTGTCTCGTTCTCTCCTTTCACGGTGAGAAGACCTGTCAACACTGTGGGTTCTGAAAGGATGTGTAGCTGCTCAAGAAGCCACAACTAAGAAAAGGAACCAGACAGCAAAGAAGAAGATCTGCACTAGAGCAACAACACTAGACGTCTCATATGTGGAGAAGGTTTAATAGGCTAATGAGTGTAATTATGTTATTGGGAGTTACTTGGATGTTTGCAAGAAGAAGAGCATATATATATATATATATATATATATTTGTTTGTTTTTTTCTTGGCACTACAAAATATATGCAAGAAGAACAGCATATATATATATATATATATATATATTTGTTTGTTTTTTTCTTGGCACTACAAAATATATGCAGCGTATTCAGATGCTGTTTTACCTTGATAATAAATAAAGGTGGTCTCTGACTTTTGCACAATACATAATTATATAATTGCAGTAATTGCATATATAATAACATAGTTATTAAATCGTTATGTGATGAATTACATTTCTATGTTACTATACAGTTCATGCTCCATATCAACTGTGAGTCAGTGCTGTCAGGAAATGATTAATAGTGGCGAACAAGGATGGTTTTTCTTTCCGCACAATGAGACCACACACGCAACAATGCCTTTCCATCAAATACAAATCATAGTAAAATAGCTCCTCTTTTTACACGCAGTTTGTTTCTTTGTTGGTTTATTGAGTTAATTTTATCAGGGACCATGTGGAAGCACATTTAGAATACACACTTTTGGCAGAATTCCAGAGATCTTTTATCACTGTGAATAGAACATATTACAGAAGCTTCTGGTGACATAATCTTTACCAAAGGTGCTGTGATCAAATTACAGAAAAAGAGGGAGGAATACTCACAGTAGGAGATCAATATTCCAGCATTTCCCAATTTTGACAGGATGCATGAGCAACAGCAATAACAAGAACAGAGAGAGAGAGAGAGAGAAAGGGGAGGGATGAGAGAGAGAGACATAGAGAGAGGGGGAAAGAGAAAGAGGAGACAGAGAAAGAGAGAGAGTGAGAGAAGAGAGAGAGAGAGTGAGGGAGAGAGAGAGAGAGTGTGTGTGTGTGTGTGTGTGAGAGAGAGAGACTACAATAGGTACAGCAAACAAAATTTGACCTCGTATCTGCTGGACATGCTGCTCCTAACTGTCCCTTTGAAAGCAGGATATAAATAACACACTCATTGTGAACAGAGGAAGTGTTGGTTACACCCAAATTCATAGAACTTCACACAAAAGTTGCAAAAAAAGTTTCATGTTAAACGTTTTCTGTGTCCTCTTTTCCCATTTTTCATGTTTTAAGGCTCTTTAGGTTAACCAACATACAGGTTTGAGCTATTTTAATTCGCTCTCGCTGACATCATTGACCCAAACGGGCCACCCTCAACATTTTTTGCTGTATAAGCTGTACAGTCACGGGCTGAGTGGCTGGGCTTCAGACTGCACTATTGTGGAAAAATGCATTTCAGAATTGAGTGGCATTGATAATTTACTGATAAACTGATTTCTAACACTTTAACGCTAACACTAAATCACATGCTGTGTTCTCTTCTCGCTGTAGAGTCTATACAGTTGCACACATACACATAGTTGCGTAAACGCTTAATCAGTGGAAGCAGACACGGTGAGTATACGAAAATCTCACTGCATTGGCTGGAAACTCTTATTTCTTTTTAACAGTTGTTCTCATCTGCTTAGGTGCAACAGCACGAGCTTTTACAGCATAGGCACGCACACACACACGAGAGAACACGAACATACACCTCCAACCGCACGGAATGTTGGATAACCCCGCCCCCTTCCTGCAGCACCGCGGGAATATATATATATATACACACACACATATATATAATCGTATTTTGGTGTTTTCAAACTTTTTTTGCTTTATTTTCAACGGTTTTCACTATTAGTATTTAGTATTAGTATTAGTATTAGTATCAGTAAGCTGTGCCCTCTAACCAGAGAGTTATTTCTGCGTTTCGGTTGTTTACAGCTCTTTGTTTGGGCTGCCCGCACGCTGCTAATCCTAACGCAGCTAGCGGTAGCGACCGGGTCTTTGTTTACACCCACGACCAGCTGATCGCTGAGGCAGGATGCTCTGGAGCACAGCGGGGTCCTCTCGGACATCCCCTCAGAGATACGGAGGGGAAAGACCAAGAGAGGATGCCGTGGAGGAACCAAAGTAGCAAGGAATGGGCAACGGTCTGGTGAGCACCAGAGGAGGTGGTCCAAACCTAGATTGAAGATTCAAGATTCTTTTTTGTCACATACATAGTTATACAAGTACAACCTGCAGTGAAATGTATCCTGAACCGCTCCTATGACTGTGCAAACATGATAAAAAATAAGTATAATTTTAAATTAGACACAAATCTGGATATTTATAAAACACAAATAAAAAAAAAATAAGTACAAGTAAAGTAGAAATAAGTATACAAGTAAGCCCAATTTAAATTTAGAAACAATCTGAAAATCTGAAAACACAAGTCTAAAAGTAAAATAGCTTAAACAAGGAGCAACACAAGTTAGAGATACAATATGTAAGCTAAATTTGAGAGTTTTTTTCTGTGTGTACTTTTTTTCTAACCAATCTGACAGATTTACATATGTACAATGTGCAAGTGGGATGATAAAGTGCATTGTGCCATGTTAGCACAGGAATGTAAAACAGAGCAATGCAAGCAGAGTAATGTAAAAATAGTGACCAGAGTAAACAGAGTAATGTAAACAGAGTAATGTAAACATAGTGACCAGAGTAAACGGAGTAATATAAACAGAGTAATGTAAACAGAGTAATGTAAACATAGTGATCAGAGTAAACAGAGTAATGTAAACATAGTGACCAGAGTAAACAGAGTAATGTAAACAGAGTAATGTAAACATTAATGTATATATATATATATATATATATATATATATATGCTGGGAGGCCTAAACGTATACCCAGACACACACAGAGACACCGGAGCGAGTGCACAGCAGAATTTTATTTTAACTACAAGGCATGATCTGTTCATAAAACATAAACAAAACCACCACCACTCTGGGCTGAACTTTAGCACGGGCTTTCCAGTCTACCTCGCTCTCGCTCTCCCTCCTGTTTCTGGCGGCTCTCTCCAGTCTCTTTTCCTCTCTCCTTACTCTGCCTGAGAGCCCATGTTTTAAAGAATCCTGGCTCCTCCCTTAACGCAGCTCACCTGGCTCTCGTAAAAGGAGGAGCCCCGTGCTCAGTCCTTCCTGCCTGTGAGGGTGCTCCGCCCCCTCGCCTCACAATATATATATACATATATATATATGGGTGATTCTCATGAAATCTTGGTTTCAAAGATTTCAGACATGAACTTTTTAAAAAGACTTGCATCAACAAATTTCTTTTTTACCCAACAATAACAAGATCTGAAGTGTTTGTAAGGGTAAATTTAAAATAATTTTTACATAAAATTATTAACACATTTTTAACACATTTCCCAAAACGTCCTTCAAGATCTCATTACCGCTACAGTCTGAAAAAATCAAGATCCTTCTAAAAAACTGCTTATTATCAGTCATGTGTATTTACAGAAATAATGTCTTTTTAAATTAATATTTTTACTTGATTTTGACAGAGTTCCGTCATTGCCGCAACACAAAAGTTTGTTTTTGTAATTCAGTGAAACTTAAATTTTTGAAAAAATGTGGCAAACCTGAAAGAACATAACATCTAGATTTTATGCATGCATTTAAAAGAAAACTACTATTTTCCATTTATTACATTAACATTAAATGGCCACTTGCCACGGTAATGATACAGATGTTTCAGAAATGTTGGCAATGATAAGTATACTAATACTGAAGCATGGTTAAAAACAGTATAAAGTTTAATGTAGGAAAGGAATGAAAATATTGATACAATTTGGAATTTTCCTGCCATTCCTTTTTTCATTTCACTTATTTGTTGTTTATTTGCTTAGTTTTCTTGATTTTACCATTTTGTTTTCATTTTTGATATCTGGAAATGGAATGGAAGCAAGACATGTAATGGGTAAAATCTTACTGTTATCTCACATTGTCCTATAGTAGAGACTAAATTGCTAAATGTCCTCACAAACATAGCAAGATCTGACAATTATGGCCTTGTGGGTAAAGTGCTGAAGTTTTTTAAAACAAAAATAAGAAACGAAGAGCCAATGCTTACTTTTCATCACTGAGGTTAATTTTAGGGCTAGCTTTAGGTTCAGGCATAGAATTAATAAGCTGCATTAATAATTTTCAAGGGAAGGTCCTTACAAGGATAGTGAGATAAACATGCGTGTGCACGCATCCTACAGTAGGGACTGAATGGACATCACAGCACTTCACAAACATCACAAATGGCTTACTGATTGTGTGTAAAGGTACATTTTTGTAAATGTATGCATATACAAATGCATTTTCTAACACTGTTATTTACTTCCAATGGATTTGCTAATTATTCTTGATGTAAACTGTAAAGCAAAATTTAAGCAGTTAGTAAATAAAATTAAAATTTTCATTACCAAAACAGAAGTTCTCTCTACTGCAACTGGCCTTAAAATGTAGTGGTAAATGAGAATGGTGTTAACATGTTTTGCTAACAATAGAGGAGTCATGAAGACTAAGCATATTTTTTACTCAGTGTACATAATGAGACATCAATGAAGTATATTATCACAGAAAAACAGTAACCTAATGGAAAACTACCTGTAATCATACACTACCTGTGTGTGTGTGTGTGTGTGTGTA
>JBBPCZ010000042.1:28716828-28747618 GCA_037974445.1 Brycinus macrolepidotus
AGAGAGAGAGAGAGAGAGAGAGAGACAGGGACAGAGAGAAAGTGTAATTATAGGGTTTTTCTTTCAGGTAGGGGAGACAAAGGTGTTTTCCATTGTGCAACATATCAAATCCGATCATGTAATAGTTAAGGCATGTGGCCAAAAGCGCCTGCAGTTCATTGGCCAGGTTTGGCATTTGCCCAGTTAGCTGTTGTTGTGCCATAAGCACTAATCCTGTTGCATTAATGTGAAACACGGCAGCTCATTTTCTTGGCAGAACTGCAAAACCCCCTACACACAGACCCTCTCCTCACAACTTCCCACCCATCATTGTGAAATCCAGAGGTCACTGTTGCTAAACGCTGTCTGCTTTATCCACTTTATTTCCTGTTCAGGAGATACAGCAGCGCTGAACATAGCGCTTGAGTCAGAAAGTCACTTTCATAACATCCGATTCGCCACAGAACAAACCCATCAGGCCTACCACTTCTTCTCTGAGCATTAAACACCTCAGCTCTTTTGACGTTGGGTTCGAATATTTTTGCAGACTTTGCAGGGAGCGGGGTAGCCCCCAGGAAAAATTATCACAAAAATAGCAGAGGACTTTTGCACAGTATGAACAAGAGAAAAAAAGTGCAGGAAAATAAAAAAATACGTTTCCTCAAATTCTAAGTCAATGAAAGTGTCTTCCATATGAATGTACTGTAATGTATGTAAGGTAAAAAAAAGATAAACAAAATAACTAATCAAATTATAACTAGTAAGCAAAAAATAAAATAAAACAAAAAGGTCATGGTGTTGGATCTCACACAAATGAGTTAGTTAGTGTGAAAGGAGATGAGTTTTTACCTGTTTTTTTCTTTTTAAGATGAGACAGTGGGCAGTTCTACTTTCAGGATGAATTGTCCGAATGACTTCCTTAAGAAAGCTACATAGAAGTCAAGAAATAAACAGTGATTCATTTCATCTAGAAGTTCTGAAATAGTGGACGATGACTATCAACAGATAAACTGATATCACTTTTGAACGTACTAGTTCAAGCTGTGTGCATTTATTTTTAGCCTTGACCCGATGATCAATTTCGCATCATAAATCAGAGTTTATAGATGAGCTGAGAATTTATGAGCCTCACAGTATGCACCGCAAGCTGTTGTTCTTGAACCTGGTCCAGTTTCAAAATCCACATCCCGTCCCACACCCACATCTCACTCAACAGCTCGACACCTCCATTCTGCCTGTGATGGGACAGGAGGATTAAAAATCTGCTTTTGATTCAGTCTGGACACCCGCTTGATGTGTGGCACAGACGGCAACAGGGGTCATCAGGAACGTCTGTATGAATCTTTCCATGCCGTCAGATTCAGATCACTCTCATATATTACAACTCACTTTACAGTGTTTCCATTCCAGTCTGGGATCACCTGACTGTGATCCATCTGCTTTAGGCTGGTCAGACTCTTCCTATGAAAGTCCTTGTTGATTTATCACCAGGCACGTCCAGAAGACGCTCAAAAAACTGGGACAAATTAGCAGGACATTTCAAACTGATTTAACCACTCACTGCTGCTTTGGCACCTAATATGCCCAAGGCATCAGACAGGCAAACACTAAAGCCTTGTTCTGACAAAAGGTGGGAGTGACTAGAGGAAGAGGAGGAATTCAGCAACTTGCTCCTGGTTTTCCACTTAAAACCTTCCTCCATTTCCCACCCTTTGGCTTCCTTAATGCTTGCAGTCCCTGTTCACCCCCCTCTCCATCCCCCCCAGCCCTTTTGTGTGCATCCCATCGGCAGTCGACCGCAAAGCTACCGTCGGCTGATTTCTGCCAACACAAACACTTCCTTCACGGGTGCCGACGAAGCCGTGATTTTCGAGGGGAATCAGGAGACCTTTCTCTCTTAAACAGTCTCTGGCAGGGCTCACTGTTGTACCTTTCTGGTTTCCACAGCAGCAAAGAAGGATGAAAGCACCAGAGTTTTCTTTCTGACCTCTGTCTTTTTGAGGTGACGTCAGGGGTGGTCAAACCCCTGTCCTCTGAATAAGAGGAGTGGGTCCCTTAGGCGGAGAGTCAGTATGTCTCAAAAAACAAAGGTACTGTTGACAAGATGCAGGAATCTGGAGTGAGTTCAAATGAGCTTGGCATCCCCACAAACACCATCCGCTCGAAGACAAAGAGGCGCCTGATGGTTGTGGTGTCTTCGCTCCTGAGCCAGTCTTCAGGAGCATGTGTTTTCTTTGGCAAATGGTCAAAGCAGCTGCTGGATAGGGACGTTTGAATGAGAAGGCAGCTCTGTTTGTTAAGTGTAAGGTTACAGCAGCTACTGATGCTGACAGCTGCCTGAACGAACGAAAACTGTTTAACTGTTCCACGTTTACAAGCTTGAGGAGGAAAAGAACAGGGGGATGACTGCAAGATGTTGTGGGTACTGCATACTTTGGTGTTTTTTCCCTGCTATAACACACCTAAACAGCTTCCTGGGTTGAAATGGGTGGAAAATGTGTAGGACATGGATACTCCAGGACCAGGGTTGGGAACTACTGCACTAGTTCTTATGGTATGCCTGTGCAAACAGGGAATAAATCCATCAGTCCTTATGTAAGGCTCATTATTACAGACATTTCTGGCCTGGCTGATGGAACACACCATGTTCGGAAGGTGTTTGGTTGCGAAAACAGAGTTAGACTTTTAAAGGCTGTCTAAGGAAAATTCCTTCTCTTCTAACAAGTCTCCCAAGGCCAATGGAAGGATGATTGATGTCTGCTCACCTCAGATGAGCCCATGGGTCCCCCC
The DNA here is from genome assembly GCA_037974445.1 of Brycinus macrolepidotus. Classification (NCBI taxonomy): domain Eukaryota; kingdom Metazoa; phylum Chordata; class Actinopteri; order Characiformes; family Alestidae; genus Brycinus; species Brycinus macrolepidotus. Next base: position 28,719,598 of record JBBPCZ010000042.1, read on the forward strand.
GGTCAAACTTTACAGGCTCCTCCACCACATTGTCTCATCACTCCAGTAGTGCTCCGCAAGTGGTTTGTTTTACACATGCAGACACTCTTTCCTTGCTATAGAGACCGACGAGCATTTTCTTGGTCTCCTGGTGCTAGAACTTCCCAGGTGACCGGCAGAAATGGCCACAGTGTTTACACAGCTGACATAACAAAGCATAACAGTGACTTCATTCTAGTGCCTGTTTTAATTATTCAAACCTGGAATACGTTTGATGCTTGTTGGATTTTAAAAACAGGTAATGAGACAATGGAACTCATGGAGAATTATGTTTCTGGTACAGAAAACATGACATTTCATTACAAGCATCAAAATGGTCATGCTGAGTGGCTGTATTGTGTCATTTCGTGTCGAGATTGGGCCTGTTTTGGAGATGTGTTTGTGGCGTGGAATGTTTTGGACTCTGCCTCTGACCCAGTTTTCCACAGCTGGTTGGTGGCGCTTGTTTGTGCAATCCCATGAATCCATCCAGAAGAATTAAGTGATTCCTGCATTGACAGATTTTCAAACATCAGTGTGTCGTAAACAAATAAACATGAGGGCAGATATGAGGGCTCATAGAAGCAGCCATGGCAACAGAGTCTGAGTGGTTGGGCATCGAGCACTTCCAACAAATGTTGCTGTTAACTATCATTCCTCTCTCTAAGCCATATAATGAACACTACTCGGCTCAGTTTATTGAGCCCATTAAATATTATGAGCTCACAAAGTGCTCAGATGATGCCATAATCTCTCTGTGGGTAAACACTGTTTGAGTGCATGGTTACCCATCAGTGCCCCCTTGCCCAACCTTGCTGTTCATTACCATGTCCCAATGACTGTTGAGTTCCTAATGAGGCAACACCCCTAAAATGTGAAGCATATGATGTTCTAAGAAAGGCTTATTTAGGATGTATTTGGGAAGAGTGTATTTTACACAGTTAAGATTTGCATGAAAGAAATATTCCCCCAAAATATGACCTGTAGATTCCATGACAGAGTTCAGAGAAGTCGATAAAACTTACACTTACTCGACAGTCCACTCTGTTGACTGAGTCATAACCAATGTCAGACAGATTTACATCAGAAACATCTCATAGACATTTCTGAGCCTCACCTGGGTGACCCTCCTGACACTTACATGGGCAAACACGTCATACACTCTCTCTGTTTTGACTCCACAGCCAGACTTGATCTCGGGAACATACGTCGGGAGATAACTTGTTAAATACTTTGAAGGCAAATTTCAGATATCAGATATTCTTGAAGGCTACTGTAGTCTGATTTAACAGAGCTGTTTTTGTCTTGCAAATGGTAATGTGTTCTTCGCACATGCCACACACATCTTCAAGCTTAATTTGAGACTTTTCTGCTATGCTAACTTATGTTACTTGGGCTAACAAAAGGTTTGTTGGCTGTTGGGCAAGTGCACCATCGCTCCCAGGCTTTACGGGTCATAGGGCTGCTTCAAAATTTACACCCTAACAAGTCTACACCTCCACAATTTAGACCATGGTTGCCCCCCTCAAAACCCAATATAGCTCAAGATAATATGAGACTTTTCATTCCACACCACACCACTTTTCACATAAATGCAATTGAATTTTATGTGTAAAAAATATTCTCACTGATGTGGGCACACTGTCAAAATGTACATATCGAGATAATTTTAGAGACATTTAGTCAGACCTGTAAGCATACAGTGTTCTTGTGTTTTTTTTTCCACCAGTTTCTTTTGATCAAAGTGAAAGCTACATTGTATATAAAAACTAGCAGGTTTCACCAGGTTTTTTTTTTTTTTTTTCACCAGTTTCCTTGGATCGAAGTTAAAGCTGCATTGTATATAAAAAACTAGCATTTGTTTTGAGTATGACCTAACTACAGTCATAGCTTAACCTATTCAGAGTTATGTTGCTTCTGTTTTTCTCCTTGAATTAGAATGAGACAAATCTTATTTATACAAAAACATTCCAAATATTTAAATTACTTTCAGGTTGACAGAATTCCATTTATGGGTTGGAAACGTTTGTCACCTGTTGTTCGAGATGACCTCAGTGAGGTCCAGCAAAACGTTGCCATATTTTTAGAATTTACACGTCTTACTACACACGCTCACAAACACACACACACACACAAACACACACACACACACACACACACACACACACACAAACATACACACACACACACAGACACGTCCATCATCTTTTTATAGCTACTTGGGCTCTTCACTAGCAAACTTTTGGTATCACAATAAGTCATATGCTCCAAAAAAAGCCCCAAACTGAGAAGTTAGCAAGACAGCTTGAGACGTGTGAAATATTTGAGACAGCTCTGGTGTTTGCTCTGCAGAAGCCTACAGACTGAAGAATATAGCAGGCCACGTAACCCATACTCCTAACATGAACATGACAGAGCTACAACATGACCTCCACGTACCATTACCTACAGTCATACAGCTTAACCCATTCAGTTTTTTTTAGTTTTGCTTTTGTAGAATTGAGAAGATACAGCTAATTTTAGTTACATTTATACAAAATAATACAGAGATTTCTTTCAGGTCATTAATATGTTGGAGACTTTGGTCCCCCAGTAACATCTGGAATATAGCTGGTCCATTTTGCATTTCATATCTAACATCATTAACCTCAAAGCTGGGAGAACTGAGTATATGTTTTGTCAGATACAGTGTTGTACAAAAGCTTTATGAGACTGAAAAAATGTATTTAGTTGTTTAGCTGGACAGTAAATGTCATTTTTCAAAAAAAAAAAAAAACACTAAAATTTGAAAATATACCAATAACATTAATACAATAAGCAGTCATTTTATGTGTCAGTATTCCCAGATCTCTTCTTGTGGAAGCCCAGTATTACTTGCAAGTCCAATCAAACACCTGGTTTAGCTTCATTTGACTATATCAGGTGTGCTGATGATGAAGTTTCACACATCCATGTAATAGTTGGAGGCTTTGAGAAGAAATCTGGATGCAAACCTGTGTTCTTCTGTCCAGCTCCCAAATCATCAACTTCTGTGTGGAAACCAATGTCCATCCATCCATCCATCCATTATATGCTACTTATCTGAGTCTGGGTCGCGGGGGTAGCAGCCTCAGCAAAGATGCCCAGACCTCCCTCTCCCCAGCCACCTCCACCAGATCTTCCGGGGGAACACAGAGGCGTTCCCAGATCAGCCAAGAAATAAAATCCCTCCAGCATGTCCTGGGTTTGCCCCGGTGCCTTCTCCCACCTCAACTGGCTCCTTTCGACGTGGAGGAGCAGTGGCTCTACTATGAGTCCCTCCCGAAAGTCAGAGCATCTCACCCTATTTCTAAGGTAAAGCCCGGCCACCCTGCGGAGAAAACTCATTTCGGCCACTTGCAACCGCGATCTCATTCTTTTGGTCACTACCCACAGCTCATCATCTGCAAAAAGCTGTGGTAGCGGGAACCTTGTTTCTTCTCTCGTCATAAGCATCTTCTGAATCGCTCTTTGTCTGACCTCCCACCTAGGACCAGTTTGCCATGAGAGACCCTACCAGGGACAATTTCCCCCAACAACATAGCTCCAAGGATCGCTGAGGTACACAAACCCCTCTATCACATTGAGGTGCCGATTTATGGAGAACTAATTAATGTTCATTTTTGTTTTTACTGCAGAAAGGCCCTCACCACTCAGATACAGCAAAAGTTTTAGCACCTATACAAATTGTTTGAAGCCATTTATATCAGCAGTGGGTTTCTTTCTAAATGCAAACAAACAAGAAAGATTTAAAAAGTATCAAGAATTCTTTTTTTTTCTAAAAAGTAGTTTTAATATTTTGTGAGCTGGTTAGAAGAATATAGGTTCCGTTCCATATTCCTCCAGTTATTGTGTGGATTTATAACATTCCATAAGCAGCACACCTAATTGAATCTAATGAAGTAAAAAGAGCCAGCCCAGGTATTTGATGGAGCTACAAGTAATACTTAAGCGAACACTTTGCCACACACAAAACCATTATTTACTGTATTAATGTTACTTGTATTTATTGTAATATTAGTGTCTTAACACTTACTTAATACTACTGCCCAGTAGTAAACAGCTTTTAAGTAAAAGTTCCTCAGGTGCCTAAGACTTTTACACAGTATTGTAAATGCCTTTAAACAATTGGCACAGGGGCCTAAGAGATTTGCACAGTACTGTGTCAGTATAAGAGCATGAATAATGTTCAGTGTTCTGAGAACCAACACATTGGAAAATGGTCACAAAATCCATATGTGCTACAACTACTCACATTAAACAAGTCTGATGAAAGTTCTAGTTGCCTTCAGGTCCTGGGAGAACCAATGCCATCTGGTGGCCATGAACTTTGACAAAGTGTTTGATGTTTCATTGGCCTCCATGTTGTAGTGATGTTTTGTACTAGAACCCTGTTTGGAAACAAACCCCACAGTGCTGATATCTGAGACTGATATTCATGTGTAAAACTTCAGTTTCAGTTTCAGGTCAGTTTTTCAGTGCAACCTGGTTGCAGCTTTTTGCTGAATGGTGGATGTCTTGGTCAAACGTCCTAAGTTCTCCTTGAGACATCCTTGAAAAATGTGTAATTTAAGAGGAACATGGGTGTAATGATACGGCACCCCTGGAGCAACTTGGGGTTAAGGGTCTGGGCTAAGGGTATTCTGACAGCTGTCAAAGGTGAACGCAGGCTTATTAGAATCTGTCGCCTTGCGATACTAAACCAACATTCCTGTTGCCCCGGTGCCTCAGATCCAAACTAGAACCTCTTAGGTTCACAGTGTGAAGCCCAAACCCACTGCTACCCTCATCCTTTGGAGAATTGGAGACTTGTGGTTCAGGACCTGATCTCTAAAGTGTTTGGAGAAGTAACACATACTTTTTGACTCAGTGTTGTGGAATGTTTCTTGTTGACTGGCTGTGACCACATACTTATTCTGCAGATCATCTCCAAGCTTTAAATCCACTCTCCCACTGAAACAAGGGAATTTCAATAAGCGCAACATGGAAATCCAGTGTACAGCACAAAACGAGTCTTCCTTCAGGGATTAGGGAAACATGCTGATGTTATGAATCTTTCATTAAATCAGTAAGATCCAGAACACTGGTAGAAAATTTCAATTCCAGAAGCAGTCTTGGTGGAGGCTGCATGGTGAAACATTTATGCAAATAGTTACAGGTAATGCTGCATGAAGCATAAATTCCTGTGCTACTTGACAATTGCCTGAAATTATTTAAAAAAAATCAAAGTTTCATGTCTTGCATATAATTATTCCACTGGCAAGAGTAGTAGGTAGAGGGTATTATAATGATTTTTTTTATCATTTTTAACAGAATTTTTAATATGTCTTACTCATTGGCATTGTTGTAATTGGAAAATAACCTTCTCCATTTTTTTTAATTTTTGGGAATATGGCAGCTGTTGTTTACACCTTGTCACAATTTAATGATCAACGGACTCACAGAAATGATCCAAAGTGACAGAAAATAAAACCTAGTTTCATAAACCTCCATTAACCGTTCAGGATGTTTTCCATTTCTACTGTAAAGATATATGATGTTTTGTTCTGACAGTGAGAAAAAATACAATATTTACATGATTTGGTTCTTTGTACCATTAAGATGAGAAATCAAACAACCTGACTATGTTGAACATGATAAAGTAGAACAGATCATAGCACATGGGTTTTGTGCTACATTAGCTGGCTAGCTAAATAGCTATTTATGCAGTGCAACTTTACATTGACAGCTCCTCAATAGATTATCTACAGATGTTCAAATCTGGTGAAAGTCAGCTGTTCCCCAACAGTGTTAGGACTGGCGATAGGATTTGGAGTTAGAACCCTTAAAACTCAGAGTGTATTAGTAAAATCTGATTTCAACAGATAAAAACGGTGTAAAACAGTCGAAAACCAGTGTTTGCTCTCCTACGGCGCGCCGCCGCGAGTGAAGAGACTGTGTCCTGTTGTTCTTGTCCGTGGGCTATTGATTTAAATAGCTTTGAACTAGACATAATTATGTGATTTAGTATCAGACTCTTGCCTGGGGGTTTCATGTAACTTTCCCAAAGCTGACCATTAAACATGGTTCAACTCAAGGACCATCCACAATAAGTATGAAGATTAGTTTCGAATAAAATTCTTGCAACCAGCTTTGGAAGTTTCACCATGAAAAGCCTGTAACTGAAGTGACAGTGATGTTTATCTTCTGGCAAGATCTCCATCCAAGAACGACAGATACAATGTCCTCATTTGTCCTGAAGTAGCTTTTGATCACACAGGGTTCCATGGTTCATAATTAGGGAAAATGAGACATTTGTGATGAGTTGCCTTGCTGCTGAGGACTGATATGTAACAGCTGGCGAGTTCTTCTCTCAAACCCGCCCAAACTACTTACAGCACGGGTGAGGAACATCCATTCAGTGCTGCTGGTGGAAGACCTCCCTCCTGCCCACCCACTACTGCTACAACAGTCCAGAGCAGGCACGTGTTCGGCCCTCTGTTTGCTCATCTGTCTCTAATGAAACAAAACCACTGGCTTGGCTGGAGAACTGGAAAGGTCATGAATAGAGGAAGCTTTCTCTGGCTTGCAGGTGAGGCGTGTTGGAGCATATTTGGAGCGAAACAAGAAAAAAAAAGACATTCAGCGCAAACGCAGCCCATATATTAAGGTATGAGTTTGTACCCTGAAGGGGTGTAATAATTAAATGGGCTTTAAAGGATTGGCCAATCAACTGAGGGCCTTAAGGAACATCTAGGAATGGTTCTGGCCAGTCAACCTGGTATAACGACCATCTGGACCCCATTTGGTAGTAGAGCCCTGTATTAATTAAGGCTGTCATAAATCTGTGTTCAACACAAGGTATGCCAACCTTGATATCACAGCGACCACAAGAAATCGAAAATGCATTCAGATAAAGTCAAATCAAAATCATTTAGACCTCAGAATCAAAAGATTTATTCATTTGAATGGATCATTAACATGATAAGTTGAACTCAGGGGCAAAACCATAACACATTTCATACCACATTTCACATTTCATCTCAAAACTGCTGATACACGTTGTAAATCAAATATCAATTGAATTATACTTCTTACTATGTAATTTCTTTTTAACACCATATGCGTAACTGTGCTGTTAGAGCTGCATAATACACATTCTCTCATCAGGGACAGGTTATGGGAGCAGAGATGAATGTCACCCTTGTGTCTGTAAGAGGAGGGTGCGGATTCTCAAGAGTCATTGTGAAATTCCAGGACCATCGGATCGGGACGAGGTAAAAAAGAGCCCAGTCCAGGTGCAGTGGGACAGAATGATAAATGACTCACATAGCCAACAATGAACACTGATTCAGGTTAGTCAGCCTAACACAAGCTAGTTGCTAATGGCCAGCTTCATTGTTAGACTGCATTGACCTTTATTGGCTTCTTCGTTCCGTCAACTTTACGACTGTGGCTTCAGTCATGACTCCACCATTTCCACAATGAGAACGAAAAGAGCCCGCGGCTCTCTCTGCTAACACCAAATTTCCATGTTCATTCAAATGTATTTTCAGCTGCCAAATGAAGCGTATTTGAAAAATTCCTGCCTCGACCAAAGACTGCGCCTCCCTCCCCCGTATCCCGCCTCTTCAGACTTCAGTAAAGCCAAGCAGTCACATTTTTGCTCCTTGGCTTTCGTGGTTTCTCACTTGACTCAGAGCTTTCCTTGTTTTTCTGTTGTTCACAGTGAGTAGAGCAGCACTGCTGAATATCTACCCATCTCGCCACAGCAGCTCTGGCTCCCTCACAAACAGATTTTTATCTGCTAAAGCTACACTTTACATTGAAACTTTCTCAGTTTGCATGTTTTTCTGATTTCTCATGGTCTATAAGGTCAATGAAGGCTTAATGTTTATTTTTCATTTTTTTAACTGTATCTTGAGCCCCAAAGAGCCCTGCAGTGGGCTGGCGCCCCGCCCAGGGTGAGTCCCTGCCTCATGCCCATTGGCCCTGGGAGAGGCTCTGGGTACCTGCGACACTAGTGAGGATTAAGTGGTTACAGAAAGTGAGTGAGTGAGAGAGAGTGATCTTGGCCAAAGAAAACACCCACAACCAGAACAACGAAAGAAAATCCTTAACTCTAAGGTTATTGTGCAACACAAGTTCAATATGTTCTCACAGCTGAAAGTAATTAGATATTTTTGGACTTAGCATGTAATTAAGTTTTCCAACAAATGCAACCTTTTGTAGCTACTGTAATTTTACAAGAACGCTGGTAAAAATATAATTTAAACTAATCTGATTACTCATTTTTACATTGAAAAGTCATGTTGTTAGGTGCAGTGTCAGTTTTTTAGGTGGGTTAGAAGTGGGATGGAGTTTTATTCTTAAAGTTTGTCCAACTTCACAACAGCTGCTACTGAGGAAGACATTTTTGGGCAGTCAGTTAATGCTGATTAACTGAAGGGAAATCTGCCAATACACCAATTAATTCATTTATGTTTTGCATAAATCCTAAAAAATATTTAAAAAGTTGTCTCATGTGAAATGCCATGGATTTTCTTTATAATTGTAATAAATGAAACCAGGGGTAGCAATGTCTGAAACAACAACAGCCTTTTTATTTACCACCTGAAACGACCAGAGAACCCAGTCATGAGTTTTTACATGTAAGGTCGATGATCAGGACACATTGCCCAAAGGGAGGAAGGAAGGGAATTTGTTCTATTACCATGTTCTGCCACAGTGCTATGCTGGTAATAATGGTAAAATAGTGGCATTACCTCACAATGGCTTGCATGTACTTCTCTCGCCACATGATATTATTTGTTACTATATTTTTTTCCACCTACTGGTTTTGTCTTATTACTTCATACGATAACCATGGTTAATATAAAACAATCTGATGAGGCAAACTTTCCAGTTTCAGGTTGACTTTAAATGACTGTTAATCTGACAGCAGATGTGAGAATTTTTTACTTTGCTACGGTGTATCTTTTGCCTCATCCATCCATCCAACCCCCTATCCGTGTTTCCATCCATCCATTTTCTGAGCATTATCTGAGCCAGCAACGCAGCGCCTGGGGAGCAGTGTGTGGGGATGGTACCTTGCACAAGGGATCCTCAGTGGTGCCACTGACAGTCCTGGGATTCGAACCCACAGGGGCATCACAGGGGCAACTCCCCAACCACCAGACCACCAGCTACCCCATAATGGAAGACCTCCCATGGAGATAGCGAGCTTCTATCCTGCTACCTCTCGCATGTTAAATAAGTGCTATATCATTCGAGCCAAAACCCCTCCCAAACGACTGCTGTGATTTGCCACAAATCATAATAAATAATTAGGTTTTAAGTTCATTGCACTACTTGAGATTACAGGAGAATCTTACTGAAGGTTTATAGACAGAAGGTCATCATCAGAGCTGATCCACTTGGACAGGGAGTTTCAAAATACATCTGGGTTTGAACCTTTGATGTAGTGTGCATTTGCCAGACCCCTTCATCCCAGCTGGAAGCCCAGAAATGTTCATTGACGAGACGTCCCTCAAGGGATAGAGATTTTTTCAGGTATCAGATAACTTGTTCACAATGAAATTTTCTAAAGTTCATTTCACTGGATTAATTAACAAGAAAAATAGGGAAATCTTATATTATTCACATATTCTTGCCTGATTCTGTCATGCATTTGATCAAAACCACAAAACCCTAATAAATATCGGATAAAATGGAGATGGAAGAACACGAGTGCACTCCTCTAATGACTTTTTAACCAGACATAATTATTTTCTATTTTCTTTTTTCATCTTTCATAGATAATCTGTATTTATGCCTTCATTTGCCTTAAGCCCTAAGAAAAGCTCATAAAGCTCATAAAGCCAGACTAATTTACTCCAGATGAGCTCAGTTTAATGAGCAGAGCCAATGTATTAGGCCCAGCCTCCAGTCAAGGCACATCAGAGCCACTTCTAGCAGGCTTGCATTTGTAACAATGACTTCATATGAACAGCATCTTGATAAATAAATAGCCAAGCAACCCAACTGTGAGGGGAAATGCTCTATGCTACTATTTTATAACTTTATTTTAGTTTAATGGCTAATTTCAGTTTGACAGAAGACTGGTCAGCTTGCCCAGAGGAACCAGTGAGGGCATTTTCAGTTGTTCATTCAAGATAAAATATCTTTGATATCAACAATTTGCTGGAAATGATAAAAATAAGCATTAAGGGATTAAAATTTCTTTCCCATCCTACATGTCAGCCTTAACTGAGCACAAGAGCAAAGAATATATCATTGCTTTTCCTTCTTGTATGATTATATGTCTTACTCACAATCAGACTGAAAATCTTGCCAGACCAGCAAATGTTGTCTGATTGTTCCTGTGAACATATGCTAGCAGTTTCCCGGGCTTGCGGGGCCAGTTTCCCACATTCCAGGCTTTATGGAAAAGTGTTTGCCATTTTCCAGTCTGAAAAACTTATGGATCTTCCTCCTCTGTTGCTGTGTTTTGTCTCACGAGAAACGAACGAAAGTCAAAAAAATCTCCTTCAAAACCTGCAATGTCCAGTCAAAAACTGGGATTGGATGGAACTGGAACTGAAATAAGTGGATGGAATGTGTAGGGCCAAATAAGTCTCACTGGTTTTTCTCGGTGCAAACGACACAATTATGCACACGGGCCAGGTGGGGCACTTTGCCAGGGGGTGTACGAGTTCCCATCGGTGCCCATCGGTGCCAATCGGCATGAAAAATACTCCACAGAGTGAAGGACCCGAAAGAACACACCGGGCCCCAGACTTCGGAAGTTTTTTATTTCCAATTATGTAATTCCATGTGGAAACTGAGGCATCCTCGTAACGTGGAGTCTGCCAGGCAGGAAAAAAACTTGTATAGAAAGACTACTCATTACGGTCACGATGGTTTCACAGCTGACCTCAGAACAGCTGTAGTTTGTTTTCTCAGCATGCTTCCCAGAGCAACTTATGATGTACAGCTACGCAACATATACTAAAGGCTAACATAATGTAGGTATGACATACATGTGTTTAAGGAGGCAATGGACAGATGATGCTTTTAAAATATAATCCCCATAATTTATTATATATTTAGACTACTAGCTAAATCTGCATGTTATAGCCAAGTTGCAATAGTATGTGTGATCAAAAACAAGGAATATTGTGTTGCTCAGAACACACACCACCGCCTGAGAAAGCTCATTGTCAACTAGTGTATTGCTGTTGTAGGATCAGTCAGTAGGTTTATTATGCTACATATCTTGTGACCTGGTTGAGTACTGGTTGATTAAACATTGTATTTGCAAGGGTTTGGTAAAAACAGTGTTTTCTGATGTAATGTAATTTTTAATGTATGCTGTGAAATAAAATGATAAATAAACCGTTTAATATAAATATATTAAATATATTCAAAATTAAATAATTAACTAAATCGGATTGTGGAACAGTAACAGCACTTTATGGAGAATTATGTAAAATCATCAAATAACATGAAAAATGTACAAAACCAACATTATGGGTGGGAGCATCGAAGTGGCAAAATAGGCATTTGGTGTGGTTTATTATTATAATGTTGGTCAAAGTTTTTTTTCAGATTTTTGGTCAATGATTTCAAATACGTAGACTTCACCAATCCACATGAGACTTGGTGTGCTCATAGCCTTACATGAAAGATATTCAAAAAAATGTTTGTGTCCTTAGGTGGGGATGTCTCTTTACACTAGCATCTCCTGAACTGGGGTAGGCACAAAGCAGTTTTTGGCACATTATGAAATTTGTAAGGTAAATTGGTCTCTATGAGGTACCTAATAATGACCCTAGCTCATTATGACTCATTTGGGGAGCACTGCCACCTAGTGAATAATGTCAATGTAAAAATCTAGAGCTTCACTAGCAAGTATCTTGTGAGGTAAGGCTTCAAACTTCACAAGTTTTGACATGCTGCATCGCTACCACATGCTTTGGATGCATGCCAAATTTTGTGAAATTTCATCCATAGGGGGCATTGCAACTGACACATTTCTCACATTTCAATAACCGCTTAAGCTAAAATGTTAAAATGTTAAAGGTGTGTGGGGCAGTTGGTAGCCTAGTGGTTAGGGCGTTCGCCCTGTGATCAGGAAGTCGTGGGTTCAATTCCCAAGACTGCTAGGCACCTCTGAGGTACCCTGAGCAAGGTATCGTCTCCACACGCTGCTCCCAGGGCACTGTGTTCCTGGCTGCCTGCTGCTTCACTTGGTGAATGGGTTAAATGCAGAGGAAGAATTTTGTGCTGTGGTGTGTTCATGTATGACAGAATGATCACTTTCACTTCACTTTACCCTGGGCTACATTTGCTCAAAGTGCCCACCAACAGCCAATCAAAATTCATCAGCCAATACTTGTCTCTGCTAATTTCTTGTGATGTCAGTTTACATCCACAATGGGCAGCAGAACTGACACATTTCAATATCTGCTTAAGAACTGCTTAAGCTAACATTTTTTAGCTTGGAATGTTTGGCTCACTTAACAAAATGGCCACTAACAGCCAATCAAAAATTAGCAGCCAATACTTGCCTGTGAATACTGCAGTTTTGTTGATTCATTACAGTATATAGATATACTGTCTTCCTCTGTACCCCTGACGTGATTTTGTCTGTCTGCAAAATTCACTTTATCTTTAAATCCTTATGTAACATTTACAAAACTCAGATTACCACAAAACATATATACTTCTATAAACTTCTCGGTTTATTATTACCACAAAGATGAACATTCACAATAACACATTAAGTACACACACAAAACGCAACATTGCATCATTAAAATCCTACTCATTCTCTCAACTTCAGTCATATTACCCACTGCAATGCCATACGTCCAGTTCACTATGGGATGTAGATTTCTGCACTGGACCTTTCATTAAAATGTTGACCCTAATTATGACCCTCCTAAGCAGTTAATAAGAGTGAATCTGTGCTTTACATTATTCAATCTTCAAAAACCCCATTGCTTCCTCACTTTTTTTCAAATTGGCTAGATTAACCCTTTAAAACGCGAGTGGCATGGATCCATGCTGTAAGCGCAATAAATAGTAAATTATCGTCATACGGCAAAATGGAAGTTCCCCCGGTTTGTACACCATCTTTTTACACCATTTTTATTTGTTGAAATCAGATTTTACTAATACACGCTTAGTTCTAAGGGTTAGAGATTTCTAGCATAGAAATTAATCTGCTTGTGTTCATGTGGAATCTTCTACAGATCTCATCTGTAATGACAATTTTGTTGAGTAGGAACCTGACTGGCAGAACTTTCACTACCCCTTTTTCATCACATGTCTGCACCTAAATAAGGCCAAAGTAAGAATGACAGAAGTTTCTGTCTTCTCCTACTCCTGTAAAAAGTCTCTGAACAGCTGCACTTTACCCTGCAACTTCTTCCAGTTAACAGTTCCTGTGGTGCATGACTGTTTTACTATTAGATTTGAGCTGAGATTTAAAACAGTGATGTAATGGGTGATAATATGTAATGGGTCTAAGTTTCAGACATGGTGACCTAATGGGTGATGTGGGTTTACACAGATTTACAAGTGCAAACACTGTTCATAACACACGAAAATTTAGCACTTTTGAGCAACACCAAGAATGTGAAAGCATGAAAGTAAGAAAATAACTGTAGTTTTTAATATAGTCTGGAACACCTATATTACACTTCATTTATTATTTTTTAACAGATTAAAAATATAGTAGCAGTCTGTAGTCCATGCATATTTTTGGTTGTACACAAAAAAAAAACTATTATGTCAAATAATGCACCTTCTTGAGTTTTGCGCGTGTATTATAGGGTGGGGTTGTCTTCTAAGGAACGAATATGCAGCTGTTAGTGTTACATACCAGTAAATGACCAAGCAGTGATAACACATAAATTAAGACCTGCCCACACGATACCCAAAATAAATATTTTTTTTTTTTGAGGAAACTAAATAATCTACTTCACCTTCACTGCGTATTTACTATAGAATTCTCTAAAATTCTAAATTCTAAACTTAGGTTCATATATTTTAATGAACCATAATTTTTAATATTGATTGATTTTCCAGTGTGTTCTGTGTGACAGAGATTAAGGAAATTAAGGTGAAATCTCACACCTGTTTATTTTTGTCTTTGGGTCACAAAGATTGTAGAATGAAAGCCATATACAGTAAATATACAACATTTACACTGAGGAAGTGTTTGTGGAGAAGATATAACAGGCAGTGACAGGTTTAGATCTAAGTTATATCTGAGTAATCGGAAGATAGATGTCATATTTGTAACATGTTGCAATAGTGAGGATAAGCCATCCACTATTACTAGATTAGATATTGTAATATTTTGGCTCAAAATATATTAATTCCATGGAAAAAGCTATGTCCCTTTCAGATACTGTACAGCACAACTGTAATGCATAGATGGAATAGAATGGCTAGTTTTTCAAATTATATAATCAGCGTAACTATTTTGGGCAACAAAAATGGAGAACAATCAAAGCACCGCACTCTATCTTACACTCTATTTTACAAGAACTGCTCCATCTGCATTGGCTTCTAAGGCTAAGAGGCTAGCTCAAGGCACTTCCTTAATGTGGAGCTCTGCTCTGTGGTAAAACAAAGAAACATGAAGCACTTGGGAGGCTCCAGACTCAAACTAAACACAGATCAATGGTGCAATACCTGTTTTGTAGTTGTCGACTATAGCGTGGCACTTATGTGACACATAGCTGGAGAATCTTTCCACCAGAGCTAGCCTTCTTAATAACCATGGTGGACAATATCAAGAGAAAACCTTACGAATGATGGAAAATTGGTGGTTGCCAACTCATAATTCTCATAATTTAAAAGGGATCTACTGACCATACTTTCAGATGACCCTCATATAGGTGATTCTGGTGTCTGTGCCAAGGTTATTAGTCGCTAGGCACTTGTAGGAGCCAGAATCTGCCATTGTGGGCTTCTGTATTATGAGCGTGCCCTGTGGATGAAGTAGCTCACTGCCGGCAGGACGTCCTTTTCCAGCTGTGGAAAGAACCGATCGATCAGGCAGCTCCCAGAAGATCTCTGGTTTTGGTATTCCAGTAGCAATGCAATTAAGACGTACAGGAGCACCTGCTAATGTCTTTATGGTTGGTGGCGGTCCATTCGTGATGCGGGGTGGGAATGCAATGATGACAACAGGTACGGTGAGCATGGCCTCACCTGCATCGTTCTTTGCTCGGCATAGATAATTTCCACGGTCGTGTAGCTTTGTCTGATGAATGACCAGTGTTCCATTGTCCATTAGATGGTAGCGACCAGTCGACTGAGTACGGCTCAGAACATGACCCCCTGGAATGGTCCAAACAATTTTGGGACGAGGGCTTCCATCAGCAAGGCAGTGAAGAAAGAGAGGTTCTCCAGACATACTGCGGATAATCCCCCTTGGACGTGTTAGAATGTAAGGCTTTTGTCCAACCTCTAGAATAATCAACTTCTCAATGTAGCCAACTTTGTTCTTGGCAGCACAGCGATACTTGCCAGCATCCTCTTTGCTTGGATTATAGATGACAAAGGTGCCATCTTTGCCCATGTGATGTTGAGAACCCCTGTTGGGCCCTGCAATGAACTGGGTACCATTGGGAAAAGTCCAGACAATATCTGGAGGCGGCTGGCCATCAGCAGAACAGTTAAGAATTGTAGTTTTCCCCAGTCGAGTCACCAATCTCTCGTTAAAAGGGTTTTTGAATATGGGCCTCAAGAGCTGGCTGGTAACCTCCAACTGTACCACCATGACAGCTTCACCACCATCATTCCTTGCTATGCATATGAATTCCGCTGAGTCAGTAGGTCTCACGTTGCGGATCTCAAGAGTCCCATTGTAATGGACATTAATCCTGCTCCCGTAGTAAGGAGCTGAGAGAAAGATGTTGTCTGGCATTATCCATGTGATCTTTGGAGGTGGGTCCCCTCCAGCTTTGCAGTCTATTAGTTTCCTAGAATACTTTGGTGCTGTGTCTTTCACCACTGTTCTGTTCTGGTAATAGCCATTGATGACAGGTGGATTGCCATCGATATCCAACTTGTACACTTTACTGTTATCACCTACAGTGTTGCGGGCCATGCAGATGTACTCTCCAGCATCAGATAATTTAACATCACGGATATCAAGAGATCCATTGACGTGCATCAAATATCGTTCGTTTGATGCAGCAATCATGTCACTGGATGGCAGTATCCACAGGATCTTTGGTTTCGGTTCCCCAATGGCTTCACAGTCGAAGCGGATATTCCCTCCTGGCTTCACTTTGGCGTAGGTGAGCCTCGGAGGGCGAATTTGAGGTGCTGCCGTTACCACGGTGATGTGAACATGCATTTCATCTTTGCCCAGTGTATTCTCTGCATAACAAGTGTAGTCGCCCTCTTCATCCATCCCCACCTTATTCAGGTAGAGTGTTCCATTGTCAAACAGGACGTAACGTTTAGAGCGACTTCCTTTGCTGCCATCTGCCTGAAGCGCACTGTTCACTAATGTACCGTCTGGTAAACCCCATGAAATCTCTGGAATGGGGGCACCAGAGGCCTTGCAGTCTACCTTGAAGTCTTTGCCATATGGCACCTGCTTCTTGCCAACAACCTTGGGCTCAATTTTAGCTGGCTTCATGGACACAGACACCTTCATTAGCTGTAGGTCATCTCCAATCTTGCTGCGAGCAACACAAAGGTAGTCTCCAGCATCCTTCTCACTGACTGAGTCAATGACTAGTGTACCATTTTTCAGCACCTGGATACGGCTGCCCATTCTGGAATGAATAAAATGAGACTAATTAGCGTAGTTCAAAGCAAAATACTACTACTGACAACCAGCCTTAGACACATTCATTATAGTGACATCTAAGCCAAACAAAACTGAATGGTAATGAATGGTAATGCTGATGGCAAGAAACCAAGTGTTTATACAATACTGAAGTCTTAGTTCTCACAAAAACATCCAGCTGAAACACTCTCCTACCATATTTTATTTTCTTATTTTGATAAATGTCCAACTATTTTATCCTCATGCTTCCCTTAAGTTTTTGCCAGCTCTACACTACAGCTAATTAATAAAAGATTGGGAGATTAGCTGATGCATCTTCTACTGAATTAAAGACATCCCTGCAAGCTGCAGCTTGTTGGGAGACATTAGGGAGAAGAAAAACTTACGGAAAAATAAAGAAAAATAAGACCTCACCGACACGCATTATTTAGGTAAAATGCAGCAGAGTTTGATACTCTCTAGAAAATGTTCAGCTATTTGGAATACATTTTGAGATGGACTGAATACTCCTAACAAAAAAAAACACCTCTAAAGTATATCTTTATATTAATAAAGTTGGATACAGTACTGAAATGTTGAAACTTGAAATAAAAATGACAGAAATAGGCATTATTTATGGAAGGTTTTGCTCCAAAAGTGATGGACCTTGCTGAACCTTATTGTTTTTGTAACATCTGTGAATGTGTGTGTGTGTGTGTATGTGTGTGTGTGTGTGTGTTTGTGTGCGTGAGAGAGAGAGACAGAAAGAGAGAGAGAATGCTTCACCTGTGCCACTGATCGACAAGGGCTTTGGAGGGAAGTCTCCATATAATCCGCGGTTTGGGATTTCCAGTCGCTGAGCAGTTCAGCTGAAGCTGACCACCATATTCAAGCTCAGTTCTCCGGTCTGATATCTCAGTTATTTGGGGGGCACTTTCCGTTTTTTCCACAGACAGAGTGACCACTCGCCGCTCTGACCCAGTGGAACTTGTAGCAATGCATTCATATTTTCCACTGTGAGATACATCCAGGTTTTTCATGTGAAGAGTGCCATTGGGAAATGCAGACACCCGCTGATCAGTGAAATGGGCTCTTACAATGGTTCCACCAAACAAGACCCAGTGTATAGTGGGCTGTGGGTATCCTTGTGCTGTGCAGGGAATCCACACACTCTGCCCAGCCTCAACCCTTAGCAGCTGTCGTTTCTCCTCCAAGATGCCAGGGGGCGCTGCCACCACATGCAGACGCACGGTAGCCGTGTCTGCACCCGCTAGATTGCTAGCAATGCACTTGACTTGTCCCCGGTCATAAACTGACACCTGCTGGATCACCAGAGTACCCTCTGGCGTAACTTTTACTCGGGCATGCTCATTATTTTGACCCCTAACTTGAGTTTGGTTTGCAAGAATCCATGACACCACAGGCGGTGGTCTGCCCTCGTTTTTGCATTTCAGCAAAACTGTTTCACCAGAGTGGACCTTAATCTCTCGTACTTTTGGCTCCAGGATTCGTGATGGATAAGCCAGGACTGACAGCATGACCAGGAGTTTGTCAGAGCCATGATCATTCTCAGCCAGACAAAGATACTGTCCACGGTCTTTGATGTTGGCATTCTGGATCAGCAGCGTTCCATTTCTGAATACCTCAAATTTACCCATTTTGCCCTTAATGGTTAGGGTACTGCCTAAAATGACGAGAGACAAAAAATGCATTTAAAATACAACATATAGCATAATGTGAGGATGTCAAAATAGAAATTCTCACATATGGTTACATAAAAAAAGTTCTAAACATATTTCTAGAATATACATATATAAACTGAGTCATTCTCTTTATGTGTAGGTATTGTTACCTTGCATTTGTTTTCATGTCATACAATAAAATACAGTATGCAGGTACCTGTGCTTGAGGAGAATCGTTTCCATGTGATGGCAGGTTCAGGAGTGCCCGTAGCCTCACAGGGAAGAAAAGCATCGGAATTTGAATCAACTGTAAAACTGGCTGCATTTCCCCCAACAATTCTTGGCTTGGAGGTCATACCCTTTGTTGTTGACTCAAAGCCAATGGTATTCGATGTAATGTCATACCCTGTAGTCTGATCATAAGAGTTTGAAAGGCCATTGAAAGTATTGCTGTTGTATGGATCTGAAGTGCTCTTGTAGCTTTCTTCTGCTGTGAGTACAGTTACTGTGTCAAAGGTTATTGTTTTCCCAGTGTTCATCCTCTCCTTAGATCCACCCTTGTCCTTTGCAAATGTGGCTGTTGGTCTGGGCTGTTCAAGGTCCCTGTGTTTGTTGTCTGATACTTTTGGCCTTACTCTTCTAGTCATTGGTCTCTGTGTTTGATACCTTCCACCTCGTCCTCTTTTGTTACTGTGGATTTGAGACTGTGCTGTGGTCTGTGGCTTTGGTGTATTAGCAGTCGTATAAGTGGTTGAACTGGCTGCTGTTGGTCCAGTAGTTGTAGTTTTTGGAGAAATGGTGGTTTTGGCTGTGTTTTCCCACTCTTCTTTCTTAGAGTCTTTATGGCCAGATGGTTTGGATGCAAATGATCTCTCTGTCACTCCAGCAGGTGTATACAAGGGCCTGTGTACCCTTGAGTCTGTTTTTGGTGCAACAGAAGTTGTTTCCAGTGTAGTAAATTTGGTAGTCGGAGCATGTGTGGTTGTTTTTTTTATTGGCCTTCTTCCTCTGAAACGTCGTCTGTGGAAACCTGGCTTTCGATTTCTCCAAGATCTGGCAACAAACCCTCCAGACTCCCCTGGGTCAGAGCCAGAGGAACTGGACTCCAAGGTATCATCCTTTGATGTGGATCTAGTAGTTGGTGGGACTGGTAAAATTTGAGTAATCTGGGACTCTGTAGTGGTGGACATCCTGGATCCATATGTAAGTGTAGTTCCGGGCCTGAGCAATACAGCTGTTTTGTGGTAACTGTTGGATGGACTGGCAGTTGTGAATGAAGTTATGACTTCATAAGAAGTCTGTGTTTCTGTGAAGGATGAGGAACCTGATAAGTCATCAGAAGATATCTCTGAATTGTCTTGATTTCCTTTTGCTACAGGAGGAGAGGCAGTCATTGGTGCTACTATTGATTCTGCAGTAGGCAGGACAGTTGCGACCCTTGATGGCAGTGTTGTGGTCATGGTTCTAGCTGAGGTTGTGCTCTGTGTTGTAGTGGATGGTTTAGCTGGTTTTCTAAGTCGGTTAAGTATTTCCCGCTGACTCTCTTTACTTCCAAACAATTTGTGCCATGGGATCTTTCCTCGTATGACTTTAGAGGACTTAACTGTGGTGGTAGCTGTAATAGTGGTTGAAACCTTCATAGGATCTTGTGTTGGCCTTTGCTCGGGAGTGTTTGCAGGGACAATTTGTTCATGGGAAGCATTAGGCTTCCGTGATGCCTTAACTTTTACTGAATTTGACTTAGTATGCATCATTGGGGAAGTAACAAATGGTGTGCTTACTGTTGGTGTAATATGTTTTTGGGTCTTTCTTTGAGAGGAGGTTGGCACATCAATTCTACTAGATGGACTAACAAATGTTTGTTCTTCTGCTGTCTTGGATTTTGCAGTAGACACTCCTCCACACAGTCCACAGTCTGTAGTCAGCTTTACTGTGTATGGAACAGTGGCATTGCCTTCATGCTTTGCAGATGGCCTTTTGAACTTATCCAGTAAGGACTGTATGTCTGTGATCTTGTTTGGCCGGATAATCCTGCGTCTGTTTGAAAAGTTACGTCTCCTTCCTGGTCGCTTTTTATTCGGGGGAATGATGTGTATCTGCTGGTGGGAGATGATGGTAGATCCAGGAGGAAGACGAGGAGACTTGATTCTTTGAGTAGTATGAAATGTGATCTCATCTTGTTCCCTTTCTGTTGTTGTGACGGCTGTGAAAGTGGTCTGGCTTTCATGGTCTGTGGATGAGTGTACCACAGGATTCACTCTCTGTGTCGATTGGTCCATCACAGGTGTCACATCAGTGCTTTGAGAATTAGACGTTACCTTAGTTGCAGTTTCTGGTACATCCCCAGAAAACTGAAGTTCCATTTCATCCACACTCTCGGTAACTGTAAATTTCAATGTAACCGGTTGCAAAGGCTTGATTGTATTCATTTCAGGACTGTAGAGTTTGCTGTCACTAGAACTAACGGTATAACCTATAAATGGTGTTGTCTCATCTCGCTGAATTTCATAGTTTCTAAGGGTAACACTGGCCTGCAGTGGGGTGACATCTGTGTATGAGTACAAATTCGTTGTCACTGGGTTCATTTTTCTTACTGGTGTCATAAAAATGGTTGGTACACCTGTTACTACTTCTGCAATTGTAGCAGTACTGTTCTGCTTATACTCTGGAGGATCATAGGTGGTCACAACCCTCCCATAATTCTTTTCTGGACTTTCTGTAATTATGTCTTGACTTGGAATGAAAATGCCACCTTCAGTCACCTCATTGCCTGAACCTGTCTCATCGCCAAAAGAAAGCCTTTTATCAGCTACTGATTGCTCTGAGGGATCTCCAGGTTTTCCTAGTTTATTGGCCTGAGACCTCTTGATAAAATCTGCTAATTTCTCAGGGTCCACTTTCCTGGATGCTTTGTCAAACGTCCTTCTCGTCCACCCAGTGCGTCGGCTACCACCCCGTCTATGTGTTGGCATCCTACGATACGGTCGGTCTGAGGTAATTGTTCTTGATTCCTGGCTAACTCTAGAAAGATCTTCACTTTGAAGACTGTTGCTATCTTCTGTGTTTTGCTGCCTGTCATCACCAGAACCCTCTATATCTGTGAACTTTACCCTTTTTGTCCCATTATTTGAAATCGTTATCAGGGAGACTAAAAAATCTACTCCAAGATGATTAGCAGCTAAGCACCTGTAAAATCCTCTGTCCCTTTCTGTCAGTCCATATATTCCCAAAGTGCCATTTTGGAAGAGCTTCTTGTTTGCATAGGACTTGTCTATGACAGTGTGATCTGGTAGTATCCACTGAACAGAAGCTTGTGGGCTACCTGTTGCTTCACAATCTAGAAATAAGCAATCACCCACTGACTGTGAGAGCTGAACCCCATTGGCTTCTTCCTCCTCAACATCTGGAGACAATACGGTAACCCTGAAGGGGAGAACATCTGCATCAAGATAGTTAGTTGCAATGCAGCGATAGACACCAGTATCAGAGCTGTCTGATGCCCTCAGAGTGAGTTTCCCATCATCTGCTATTACAATCCTCCGGTCCTCACTGCTATATGGTGCCCGTACCTTGCTTCCATCCGGTAATATCCACTCTATAGATGGTTTAGGATGACCATAGGTATCACAGTTCAGTTTAGCCATGCTGCCAGAAAGCACTGCAGACTCTGTCTTAGTCTGATTGTCCCTTTTGATCATAGTCCAGCTGTATCTGTCTCTTTTTACTTTATTGGTTTCAATATTCATTTCCACATTGGACAAATATTTGATATGAAGGGTTGAGTATGTGGTTGTGGTGCGGTCTAGCCGTAAGCTAATGGCATCTTGCATTAGCCATGCAGGATTTGCCCTAATCTCTGTCTCAATCTCTGTGAAGATTTCATCACTTGATGGCCTTGCCTGCTTGTATTTGTAGATCATATCTGGTGGCGCAGCGAGGAGAAGCCCCCTCTCAAGAATCATTGGTGAATCACTATAGGTGGCCAAAATGCTCCAAAGATGACGGATCTGCTCATAGTCAATACTGCAAACAAACGATGTTGCCACAGAGGCAGTGAGTGTTGTAACATGTTCGCCCCTCACTCCTTGTGTTACATTCAAGTTGTCCAGCCCTGTTGGTCTCTGGACAACACAAGCTAAGCTGGCGTCATTGTGGAACTGATCTGTAAAGTTCATTTCAATCATTCCAATGGGAGCAATAAAATCCTTTGGGAAAACAGGCGTGTAGCTGCTTTCATCCATTGTGATGTTCTTCTGTTTCAGATAGGGATGGATCCATGGCTTAGAGCATATATAGGCATCACTTCCCAGATGAACCATATTGCTGCCTTTGGAGGTAACTGGGGATTCACAAATGGGGCAGACCTGTTCTCCAGCAAACTTTCTGTCTCTTTTGCATTTCAGGACACCTGTAAGTACAAAACAATGTTAGCATTGGTAATTTAGAGACAATATTTGATTGTTATTGTTGTTCTAAATTATAAATTTGCTGTCTTCTTAATATCTTGAGATGCCTATAGACATTTGAACAATGTTGAGAGTAGATAAAATATACATCCACTTAGAAATAATTAAGTGGCTTATGACATCTCCTCAGGGCATTACATTTTCACTGACCAGTGCATCTCTCAGTGTTTGGAGTGACATCATCAACAAAGCAGTTTGCAAGAGATAAATCAATTACAATGTAGTGACTTGAGGGACAACTATACCTGGATTCTTTTTCATCCACTCCGCAAACCAGTCCATCTGACAGTCACATGACCACGGGTTTCCATTAAGAAAGAGATTCTCTAGTTGGTAGCAGCCCGAGAACACAGTAGCAGGTAGAGTGGTCAATGCATTATCTGATAGATAAATGGTCTTGACAGAGGAAAGTTTGAAAATTTGGCTGTGTCTCAGCGTTACAAAGGTGTCTGGATGAAGTTGTTGGAGCAGGTTGCCCTCAAGATGCACTAGCTGTAGAGAAGTCAGACCATAAAAAGCTTCTGGATGAATGAATTCGATTTGGTTATGGTCCATATGGAGACGCAGTATGTTATCCAGGCCTTGAAACGTCTCCTTTCTAAGCTCCTTCACTTTGTTGTAACTCATCTTTAGCACCTAAATCAAAAAAACAAAACAGCCAGATGAGAACATTTGAGGGTTGCACACCATTCAGGCATTTGAATCAAGTTCATAACCTAGAGATTAAATTCTACATGATGTTGCAATATGGCAACTTTTAACATGTGGCTTTTTTTTTTGGCCTGACTACAATGTAAGTGTCAAATTTTCTTTTTCTTTGGAAAACTGAAAGCTTTCTGAGATACACTTTTATCTGATGTGTCTTCCATTGCAGGTACCACTTTACAATACTACTATCCTTATAAAGGGCTTCTAAATTATTTATAATCAGGTTGTTAATTAGGTTGTAGACAGTTTATAAATCATTATAAGCAGTTATAAACAAGTTACATCAAGTTACATGATGAGGCCAGGCCTCAGTAGCCCTCTCAAAATATGTGTGTAAGGGGGTTCCTAAATGATGAAACTATCTAAGCACTGGCCCCATCTTTGGGAGATCATGAGTTCAATCCCTGGTGGTGCTGCAGTCATCCATTGCCTGGACTCCAAGAGAGCCAGCACCAGCATTTGTTAACTGACATAACAGAATTGGCAGTTAGTGTTCCCTCACAAGCTACAATCGTATTACGTTGTCCTATGGCATTGTATTAGCAGTAGAGATACAGTACCTTGCTTCATGTAACTCTAACCTTCACCCTCCCAGCATTGATGCTATTGTGTTATTGGGGGAGTTATAGCTAGTGGGTGGACTTGGACTCTATCACTAAATTGGACCTTCTTTTACTTACATAAAACCAGTTTAGATTGCAAAAGTTTTATACAAAATGATAAATTGTAATTGTTGCCATATGGAAACAGCATGTGAAAATCTGCAGAACTTACAATGAGAGTAAATTAATGTACTTCCATGGGACACACTGGATATTGTTATTTCCAGGTTGATGTTATTATCAATTCAATCTATTTAAATTCTTAAACATTTATACATATTGCCCCGCCCCCTTGTTATCATGGTCACCTGTGTCTTGTTCCTGTCTCTTCCCCACCCCGGGTGTTTACCATTTGTCTTCAGTCTAGATTTGTTTTTTCTTATTATTTTTGCTCAGTTTCTCTTGCCCTTGGTGTTTTTGCTCTGTGGTTTTGGACAAATGTTTTTGCTTGATTATTCTCGCTTTCTTATGTTTTAGCTCAGTTCTTCTTTTTTTGCTTAGTAGTTTGCTCTGTGATTTACTCTGTACTTCTTGCTTTGTTTTTGCCCCCTTTGGGTTCATGTTTATGAATGTTTCACCCCAGTCTCTTTTCGCTTTATTTAATTTCCTTTTGTTAGTCCCTGTGTTAGTTCAGTGTCTTGTTACTTTTTCGTCTCCTGTTTCTCATTCTTCTGTTAATAAAATCCTCTTCGCAAGTACATCCTTTTCCATGCTCGATGTCTCAACTGTTTTTTTCTTTTCATATTTCATAATTCTTGCACTAAAATGTTAATCATGACTCATATGCTTCATTTTTAGTCATTCTGTCACCATCTCTCAATAAGCTGTTTGTTTTAAATCTTTAAATTTTGTCTTCTGTGCATTTACAGCACTGAACGGGTGTTGTATTCTTCTGTTCAGCCTTCATCTGCTTGGCCTCTCCAGACCCTCAGGTCATTCATCACATGTGAAAACATGCAACAGCCTTTACCTGCAGAGCCTTAAGGCTACGGAATGCTCCGTCTTCGATGGTTTGGATGATGTTACTGTGCAGCATCAACAGTTCCAGGTTTGTCAGCCCTGACAGTTCATTTTCTCGTATCACTGTTAAACTGTTGTACCTAAAAAACAACAACACAGAAGATATGTATGCATCACCGTTTTGCACAAAATTAGAAGTGATTTTTGTAAAAATCAGTGCCGAATGGTCTTCGTTTCCACTGGGTGTCATCAGACTCCTTATAATTATCATCATTTCTTTCATTGCCTTCTGGCTTATGTCACTAGTTATGCAATAGTATTGTCATGTGCAGTATCACTACTTATGTCACTACTACGTGCAATAATGGACTTGGTATAGAGAACAACTCTAACCTACTACTTGTGTTACAAGTAAACTACTTCAGTAGTAATTTTATCTATTTATCTATAGAATTTATATTCACCTCTCTTTCTGACCACAGCATTTTGTGTATGTAGTATAGTGTATTTAGTACAGAATGTTTTCAGGCCTTTTATTTTTTATTGTCTTGTCTTTTGTGTCTCTGCGTCTGTGCAGTAATTTCCTCCAGGATCAATAAAGTTTTCTGATTCTGATTCCAAAGCAGCTGCAGCTTCTTTATCTCGAACCAGTTGTTAAAACGTCTTCATCTTCTCCTCCGACCGCACATATCAAGCCATGTTAGAATATCATGTGACTCTTCATGCCATGTCATGTGACTTCATTGTGTATAATGTGTTTCCACTTGATTATTATTATATATTTTTTGAAATTCAAGTTTCCATTACTTGTTATGTAGTTTGCAGTTTCATATTAAGCACTTAGCAGGTTCATGGCCTGCATTCATGTGCTGTTTGTGGATGTTGCTTGAGACCACATTCATAAGACATCAGTGTGTACAAACACACTAATAAATAACAGTGTGTTAAAATCTCCATATTTACTACAGGAGTGGGACATGAGATTACTCATTACTCATCACTTATCACCTTAGGTGAGCAGAGACTAGTTCCATTTACTCTGCTTCAGAGACAAAAAGGGAAATTATCATTCTGAGTATTTTTTCAAATGATAATACTTAAACTAAAGAAGTATATTTTTGAGAAACACTTTACTTTATTTTCATTCCAGTACATTTTAGTCACATTCAATTCAGTTCAGTTCACTTTCATTTCTATCAGTTTTTACAACAGTTGTAACAGCTTTACAGAATCGGGGTCCGAGCCCCTAGTGACCAAGTCGAAAGGCGAGGAAGAAGTGAGGAGAAACTCCCTAAAGCTGGAGGCAGAAACCTCAGGAGGAACCAAGACTCAAATGGGGAGCGCATCCTCCACTGGCAGACACCGGAGAGTGAGGGAGAATAAGAGATGTTAAGTACCGTTAACAAATGTTTTTCCATTACAAATAAAGTGGCCCGTACCCGAGCCGTACCCAAGCTGCTTGATGGAAGGGCCAAAAGCGGGCCGCAGCTGAGCTAACTGCATCACTGCTTTCTGATTGGTCGAAGTGTTGTCATGACAACAGACGGACTTGAAAAGAGACAAAACAATGAAGATAAAAAACTGACTGGAAAGTCGAAGTACAAGCTCTATTGTCTATTTGGGCTGAAGACAAATTTCAGTGTGAGTTTTCTACCGCTGTGAGAAACGTGAAGGTGTACCAGGACATCGCTAACAAGTTAGCTGGGTTAGGTTTTCATTACAGGGCTAAACAATGCTGAGAAAAAAATGAAAAACTCAAACAAGACTATAAAAAATAAAAGAGCACAATATCAAAGGCGGCTCTGACCAAATAACTTTGCCCAAAGCCTCCATGTTGCACACACAGGACTTAATAATAAACAATCGTCTCTATAGTTTAACGTCACCATTGTACTGGCCAAGGGTCAGAAACACCGTTACCGGGCTGAGAAACACATTGAGAAAATCAAAGCGTGCTACAACTTCCGTGCCATCACAGTGCGGTTTAGGTACAGCACGGTTCCTATATAATTATGGAAAAGTGCTTTTAATATTCCACTGCAGTTCTACAGGAACTCCACACTCGAGGCCATCCTCGGATCCAACACTTTTTCACTCAAGTTTTTATTTATGTAATTTTTTCCTTTTAGTTCACAGTTCCTTTTAGCTTGTGAGTCATTGTTTCTCTGAAGTAACACTTTTGGGATGGTTTTATGTTGCTGCATCCACCTCTGTCTATTCATCACACACACTATTAGGACCCTAAACCTTCAGTGAATTGAGTCATGTCTGTACTGGTGAGTCAAACCAAGAGTGTGTGTATTTCTATGTGTGTGTGTATGTGTGTGTGTTGCCAACCATACTGTACTGCTTTTGCATTATATAGCCAATTTGACTCTAATTTCTCAATTATTCAACTTATTTCTAGATATTTGTGAATATTTATTTATTAATTACTTATTGTACTGCACTTTCAGGTCATTTTGCCTCCCTCAAGCATCACGTCATAAAATTAACAAAATTATATCTCAGTGCAATTGGATAATTCCTTCATTTTCCACTTTCATAAAATGGTTTAAATCACTTTGTTGAAACTCTAGACAAAGGTTAAATTTTCTTGTTTTTAGGTCTTTCTGCACATTATAAAAGAGAAGCTGAGGAGAGAATATTGAGACTATTAAGGTAACATGATGTTTGTTGAGTTTGCCAATGCTTTTGTAACTACTAAAATTAATTTATTTAACCAACTGAGGATTAAGCGGTTATAGAAAGTGAGTGAGTCAGTGAGTGAGTTTATTGAACTTCATCAGAAACTTAAAATGTACT
>JBBPCZ010000042.1:28755907-28772063 GCA_037974445.1 Brycinus macrolepidotus
ACACACACACACACACACACACACACACACACACAAACACACAAACAAACAGAATCTGATCCATTATTCACTCAAGAACAAAGTATGCAGACAAGGGTCTACTCCCTAAAGCGCTAAAAGAGCAGGGGCTGAGTTAACGTCTCTGTCTGTCTGTCTATCTGTCTGTCTATCTATCTCTCTATCTATCTATCTATCTATCTATCTATCTATCTATCTATCTATCTATTTGTCTGTCTGTCTTTTGTTTGTCTATCCATCTATCCATCCATCCATCCATCCATCCATCTTATTTGTTTTCAAGCTGGGGGTTATGATCCCCTGGGGGGGCACTAAAAAGGGGGCTGCAGGAAAAAAATGATTTTTTGAAAAGACTTTCTGTCTCAGTCAGTCTGTCTGTCTATCTATCTATCTATCTATCTATCTATCTGTCTATTCATCTGCAGAAAACTTGTATCTCTACTAGGCAATGTTTAATTTTGTTAGTTTGTTTATTATAGTTAATTAAGAACTTCTAATAATTAATAGTGGTCACACATAGCAGCCTGGAAAGCTAACAAAACAAGCAGAGGGCAAGGTGGGTCAATCACTTAATCTTTATTACAGATTCACAGTCCAGCTGACAGACATCTCATAGAATAAATGGCATATAAAACACATACTGATAAATGACATACAAAGGCACACAACAACATTAACAACAAAAACAGTAATAATAATAATAATAATAATAATAATAATAATAATAATAATAAATAAATAAAAACATTTTTAACAGTAAGAAAACAGAGTAAAAAAAACAACTTCTGTATGAGGTTTTGATTACAGTGGTGAAATCTAGAGAGTAAATATTCACTGATTAAGCATCCAAACAATTATTAAAGGTAATAAAGAAGGTACTCATGCTGTGACTGTGGATACACAACTAAACTCTTGGCAAAAAGTGTTATATATAGTAATATAGTACTAACAAGCTTCCTTGACTTATAACAGTAGTGAGACCTAGTTTGGTGCAATAAACAACCATTAAAACCACCAAGAGCTCTTTAAGCATTCAAATGCCTTTAAGTTGTCATAGTTTTATATAATCACTGTCTTTACTAAAGAACCCTTGAACCTTTGTTGCGGATGAATGTAAGTAACCCTGTTCTGTTCGGACTGGGTGAAGGGGAGGGGCTCGCTGGCTTAAGTGGGACAGTGCAGTGAACACTGCGGATGCTGCGACCTGGAGCGGCAAAGGAAATCAAGCATGGCCTCCTGACCTTGCAGTGTGTTGTTAGAACGAACGGGAGAAGACGAGGTAGAGACAGAGAGGGACAGAAGGAGAGACCTCTATTTGACTGCGGTTGAAGGACTTTCACCTGGAAGGTGATTTGATAAATTTCGAAGCTTTGGACTCTGGGCTTCAAAGCTGTCTGCAGCATGAGGAGGAAGGCTTCTCCATCTTAGTTTTGTTCCGCATTGTGTCTCCTTTCCCTGCCAGCGCTTCTCTAGTTTTCATTCCTGAACATTACTTTCCAGTGTTGGGATAGGATTGAGGAGAGGAGGAGGAGGAGAGCATGAGAACTGCATTAGGGACCCTTGTGAACACAACTTCAACACAGACAGGAATGCTGATGCACCCCTTCGTACCACAACATGACTTGTGTTGACTGCCTCGAGTTGAAGCACATGATTTTTGATCTAAACTCTTTCAAAATTCTT
Organism: Brycinus macrolepidotus; assembly: GCA_037974445.1. Classification (NCBI taxonomy): domain Eukaryota; kingdom Metazoa; phylum Chordata; class Actinopteri; order Characiformes; family Alestidae; genus Brycinus; species Brycinus macrolepidotus. Next base: position 28,757,609 of record JBBPCZ010000042.1, read on the forward strand.
CCAGATATTACTTAGAAGGTCATCTGAAACTTTCATTGCACCAAAAGTTTGTTAGTTCCTCATACCTGTTGAGTTTTTGACCTTCATACTTGATGTTAGATTCAAGGGTTTGATTTCTGGACCCAGTAATTGTTTCTAAGCCTCATACTTGTAGGGTTTCTGGACCTCATATTCGTGCCGTTCCAGGAACAAAAAGTACCAGCTCTACTGTCTGTTTGGGCTGAAGATAAATTTCAGTGGGAGTTTTCTATGACTCTAACAAATGTATCATTAATGCTGTGAGAAATGTGAAGGTGATCCAGGACATCGCTAACAAGTTAGCTGGGTTAGGTTTTCATCACACGGCTAAACAATTCCAAGTAAAAATTGAAAAGCTCAAACAAGACTTAAAAATAAAAGACCACAATATCAAAAGCAGCCCTGACAGAAAAAACTTTCCGCTGGTTCGACTCCATGGACACAGTTTTGGGACGACGACCAGCCATAAACTATGGAGAGAGAATTACGAGAGAATTACACTGGAAAATCAAAGTGTGCAGACCATTGCAGTACAGTGTAGATATAGCACGGTTCCTGTAGACCTATTCAAAAGTGCCTTAAGTCTCTTATTGTAGAATTTCTGGACTAATACTTGTTAGGTTTCTGAAACTCATGCTTTTTGGGTTCATGGACTTCCCTGGAGTATTCAAGAAGAAAGGTGGCGGTTGGAGGTGCACTGTATCCAGTACTGACTGTACAGAAGTGGGCGTAAACCAAGGGTAGATGCAATATGATTTTCAATTTCATGCAAGTACAGATACCAAAGGCCAGGGTCCGTGAGACCCCATGAGACCCCCTGAATGACCAAAAAAATGGGGGAAAAACCTGCAAAACTGTGAGTAATGAGAAATGATTGAAAACTCATTAACTCTCCCCCCCACCCCACCCCCCCAAGGCAAATATTCGGTTGCATTTGATCCCTCCCCAATCACTCCCTGTAAACATAAATTATATTTTTCTTTCGTCCATCTCCTGCCCTAGAAATATTTTGCTTCAATTCACCAAAATGTTGTGGGACCCCCCGATTGCCACTGAGTATCACTACCCAAGGGACATGTATAACTTAATAAGTGTGTGTGTGTGTGTGTGTGTGTGTGTGTGTGTGTGAGTGTGTGTGCGTGTGTTTGCAGATGTGTATGAATGTCTCTGGGTAACGTCTTGTGAAATAAAGTAATCTCTCTTGTCACAATGGGTTTGGGTTCTGGGGGGGAGATCGGCCCCCTTTCAGCATAAATCACCTCCGCTCAGGGGGATTGAAGGAAGTCACAACAGAAGTGGAAAAGTAACAGTAAATCATGGGGTGTTTTTGTAACCGCCTCACTTCATTGTTTCGTAATGGCACTGAATCGTCCCTTTTTGAAAGACAGGAGCAATGCAGAGAAACAGAACTGTCAAAATGAGCAAAAGACAAGATATGAAATGTATAATACAATACACATATACATATATATTGTATATATACAAAAATTATAACATTATAAATGATTAGTAATCTTACTGCATTCAGTCATTATCGTACATTCATCATTAATCATACATTTTTAAAGACATCATTTAATTAGTTTTTGTATTAATTGTGCTGCAATATTTACATTGCCATTAGGCCACAGAAAATGCAGAGTATTTATTTATTTATTTACTTATTCAGTTAGTTAGCTAGTTTTCTCATTTCATTCCATTTGTCCCTTTTCCAAATGGACTTTTGTCTAAACTGACATTAATGATAGAGAAGTACTGAGAAAAAATGTTCATCGCAAGCTTTACTGGGTTACTTTGACACAAATAAAGCATGATTTTAATTTAAAAAAGATGACAATGTCTTGCTGTAGTAGCGGGTTTAGGTGATAGGGGGCGATGTGAGAGCAGTTAGAGTGAGTATTACTTCTTCTCCCCAATCAAGGTCAGGTGGCTCCTCTTGTGGAAAAGGGGGTACATGTTGAACTCCTGGACCCTGTTCACATATGGCATTTAAAAGAGGATCATTGTCAGTACACAAAAAAAGAGCTAGAATGTCATTGGAATGTCTAGCTGACCCTAAACATCTAGCTGATCCTGGAACATCTAGCTGATCCTGGAATGTCTGTCTGATCCTGGAACATCTAGGTGATCCTGGAATGTCTGCCTGACCGTGGAACATCTAGGTGATCCTGGACTGTCTAGATGATCCTGGAACATCTAGGTGATCCTGGACTGTCTAGATGATCCTGGAATTTCTGGCTGGTCCCGGAATATCTGGCTGGTCCTGGAATGTCTATCTGATCCTGGAATGTCTGGCTGATCCTGGCATATCTAGCTGATCCTGGAACGTCGAGCTGAACCTGATTCCACCTATGGCTTTTAATACTCCGTCTGCCCCTGCATGATCCTTAAAAGGCGGGCTTACAAATATAAGAGTTATACATATAAGATATAAGATCTTTTCTTGAATTATGAAGGACAATACACCCCAGAAAAGGTTCCATTTACAAGACCACAAGATCATGTGAACCTTTCTATGACCTCCCCTCTGTCCGGTGTTTTGGAAATTCCAGACAAGTGCTTTTCCCAGCTAAAGTCAGTAGCACTTCGTCTCCTTCTCTTGGCAACGGCTATATTTCATGTTTGACTGAAGTTCAGAGAGTCCAGCTGGCCGGCGCTGGACTCTGCTTTGGGCCTTGTTTTACACTCAGGCCGTGTAGCGGCGTGTCAACCTAAGTCCACTGTTATTGATATGAATGTGTTTGTTCCCGCAGGAGGGCATAAATCCAGCCTCTCTCTCTCCCCTGTCGCTCGGGGGTCAATGCTACACCGCCACCGTCTCACTCACTAACAGCAAGGTCAGCTCCAATTCCTCTGACCCAAGCATTACTGAGATGCTGCACTTACGGCGCATCGGCCCCTCCGAGCTGAAATTACACAACAGCGTCATGCGCAGAAGCGCAGGGGCCGTGGATTAGGTTTTTAATAAACTTTCATTTGCGTCTTGTTTCTCTGTGACCTGAATCCTCTGCTCGCCTATATGTTGCCTTTTCTATTTGCTTATAATCATCAGGTGCAATTTATATTATCATCCTGTGCAATTTATATCATTATCCTGTATAAAGGTTTATCTTATCTTATCTTCACAATGAAATTAAAAACGTTTATACTTTGTTGTAAAGCACATCAACAAACAAAAACAAATTTCATTAAATTTCATCTAATCATTTTTCAAAAATAACACAATGCCCTTTCTAAAAATAGCACAACAACCTTTCTAATCATTTTCTAACAATAATACAACACTCTTTCTAAAACCAACAAACAATGCCCATCCTAAAAAACAGCACAATTCCCTTTCCAAACAGAACGCACTGCCCTTTCTGAAAATAACACAACACCCATTCCAAAGTTAACCAATTGGATTTGCTAAAAATAATACAATGTCTTTTTTTTAAGCAACACAATGCCCTCTCTAAAATCAACACAATACTCTTTCTAAATATAACACTAGGCTCTTCTAAAAATAACAAACTGCTCTTTCTAAAAATAACACAACACCCTTTCGAAAAATAACACAATGCCCTTTCTAAAAATAACACAACACACTTTCGAAAAATAACACACTGCCCATCACAAACATAACACAATGGCCTTCTTTATAACAGGATGGTCTTTCTAATAATAACACACTGCTGGTGTTTCACCAAATTCTGTGATGGTTAAGGTTGGATTAGCCTTTATCTTAGCACGCACAAACACACAAAATCAGAAGTGATTCCACAGTGTATCTTTAGACACTTGTAGAATTTTCTTGCTGGCTTTCCAAAACACCAAAAGTTTTCGGATGCTCTTGTGCTCAATGCCCCTGGCGACCTCTGCCATCTAGTGGACAAAAATGGTGCTGCCCGATAATCCACATGGCTGGTATATACACACTGATGCAATTGTGCAAAAGTATTTTTACTGAATGGGAGGTTGCTCTGTCGTGACTTTGTGACTAATGTTATGGAGTGTTTTGTCATTTAGAACGTGGATGACCTCCCAGCAGACAGTGGTCAGTTTTCATTCCTCTTAACCACAGCTGAAAGGCAGCGAATGGCGCTTTTTCCACCCTGTTTCATTCAGCTTCCACGGATGGATTATTTCCTCCTTCCATGAGGAGACAGATGAACAATATTCCTGAAAATACTATCATGCACGCTCACTGCACCATCCATTTGCATTTTAACTATTTTCACTGCCTGTAGTTTTACTGAGGATAGAGGAACATGCAGTAGAGTGAAAAAAAACAGCTCTTCTGCTTTGTACTCCGACCTCCTGTTTGCACACCCAGAAGTCATAACACACCAGATGCTTCTTTATGCCTTCATGCGCCCCCCCCCCATTGCTCGTTCTACACATGAAATTAGCACCACCACCCGCCTCTTTTTCCTGATTGCGGGTTATTGGAAGAGAGAAAGATGTCTTTTTCCACTTCTGCATCACCCAAGAGTATCATTTTGTGCAACGAGATACATCACGGGCAAATAAGAAACCCCAGGAGTGCGATCAATAAAAGCGATCCAGCTCTGGAGCCCGAACATTCGACAAGCATTAGGAGCAGTGAAAAGTGACGAGGAGGGTTAGCGCTGCAACAGGATCGGGCGAGGTTCAGCTGAGAGACATCCTTCCAGGAAAGTGAGGGGAAGAGGGTGGAATTTGATCCCCCTCACTTCCCTGTTACACAAAAGGGCCGTGTCTGTTCGCAGCAGCCCACCCCTCCGATTCTCCTCGGCCTCTGATGTATAAGACCTGCTCGACCTTGTAAGCCAATAACCAGCCGTGTCATTGGATCACATTGCCCCCCTGCGTGTAACCCGAGCCCTCCAAAGTTGCAAAGTCACCGTCATCATTCTGTTAGCGATGCTAGCTGCAGATCTCTCCAGCTTCCTACCATCCCAAGATTAAAGCGGCCATCCAGTCTTTTTATTTATTTATTTATTTTTGTCCATTCTGAAGGCTGCTTATGATGTTTATATGGATTTAAAAAGTATTTTCCAATATGGTACATACCAAAACTACTCAAAAAAGCCTGTTTTTATTTTTTTGTGATGTCACAACTCTGAACACATTTACATATGACTGGTCATTCGCCATACAGCTGTGTAAGGTTTTGTAGGGACTCGTAAGGTTTTAGGTTTCTTGACTATTAAAAATATACATTTATTTGTAACAAGTATTGAATATTATTCATTCTTACCCCTAAAAATTCTTAAACGGCTGATTTTCTTTCCTTTGCTGTGCTTTTTTATGTAAGTGTATGTAAATGAGATCTGTTCTGATTGGCTTAATCATGCATTGTGTGTCATTCAAGAAAGTGAGTGGCCTGAGTCCCTAAGAAACCTTATACAGCTGTATACTGAATGACCAGTCATATGTAAATGTATTCACAGTTGTGACATCACAAAAAAGAAAACTCATGCTTTTATCATTCCAAAGAACAAAGACAGCAGTTTTCTGCGATAGGGGCCCTTTAAAGTGAGGCAGCCAGGCCGCTCTGGCTCGGCCTAATGACTGTCAGCCTGCATAAACTAAAGCCTTGACGAGTAAACTTTCATTACAAAGCAGACCTGACAAAGCATGATGTATTTGTGGCTCGTGTCAACCGCATAAGTCCATTGGCTAATAATAAATCAGCAGGGAGCGCCGTCCAAGTAGTGAAATGATAGAGCAGGAATGTTCTCCATGCAACGAGAAGCAGTTCGGTAAACAAGGACGGTCGGAGAGACGGAAACTCGCACGAAGCTCCGTTTCTGCTGAATGAGCCATGGTATTTAAGCTCCAAGGCTGGAAATATTTTAAACGTTTCTGCTTACATCCCACTCTGGCGTTACTTGTAATAAGCAGTGGGATGCTTTTAAGGTCCTGAAATAACTACAGTACCAAACCACTGCTTCTCAACTTCACCAAGATGATTCTATTCAGGAGCAGAGAACTACGGTATCCTTTTATAGACCTTCTCTAAAGCCCTTGTTTTACCAGTCGTTCCAGTCAAAGTAGTTCCACTCAGACTGAAATTTCCTTATTTACTTTTTTTGATTTTGCATTGTCAACTCTGCCAGTATCAATCAACCTTTGTTTGTTAACTGACAGCTAAACAGCTGAGCTCCATTATTATTGGCACCCTTGGTAAAGATGAAGAAAAATCTCTTTGTGGTTAATGATCCCAGTCTTTCACTGAAGAGATGAGGGGGAAAAATGCTTAACACTTTATTGAAGTAAATTTGGAAAATAAACACCCTTAAAAAATGTGTCACAAAATTTAACTGAAGCATGTTCCCATTTATATTTCACTGTTTAAAGTCCACCTATTTCACTGTTTAAAGTGTTCAGGAACTCCTAAGAGGTAATCCATGATGTCTCGTTACACTGGGGTGCAAATATATGGTGGCACTGAGGTCACCGTTAATTAAATCTATAGGTCACATTTTTTAACGGCCCTATAAAAACGTACAGCATAAATCTTTGGCATATGTTGCAGGTCATCCTGAAACACTAGGCTTCTGTACTTTAGTAAACTCATCCATTTAATAAAGTAATAAAATATGCAGAAAAGCAGCTAATAGTTATATAACTAATATAATATTCTATAGTATAGTATAAAATATTCTATTCTATACTATTCTATTTATTCCACTTTAGTGTAAATAGCTGTGTTTTGAACTGGTAACACGTCATATTATGGAAAGAGCTATTGAGGTCTAAATGTCAATTGGTCTTTAAAATACATTTTGTAAACGTTACCCTCCTGAATTTTGGTAAAGATCATAATAAACAAAGCCATTTTTCATAGCCTTGTTTTCTTTGGAGTGATCCCAAAGAAGAACCACTTTCGAACCTCTAAAGCAGGGTTTAGGTTTGCCATAGACGAACCATTTTACTTGAGGAAACTTTCAATGGATGGTTCTTTAAATTATTTAGTTGAAAGTGTCTTCAGAGCAGTGGTCAAACTGGTCATCAGAAGGTCCATGCTTTAGCTCTAACTTAACCTGCAAAACATAGAGATACAGCAAAAATGTGGACCATCTGAGGGGCCCCAATGACCAGTTTGACCACAGGCCCTGAAGAAGATTTCAATTGAATACTTTAAAGAACTATCCATTGGTTCTTCTATGGCATCCCTAAACACTGCTTTAGATGCTTGAAAGTGGATTTTCTTTGGGATCACTCCAAAGAAAACAATGCTATGAAAAAACACTGAAAGATTTTTCAAGTAAAATGGTTCTTCTATATCATTGTTCCCTCTTCATTTTTGAGAGCCAATAATTCCATAGGGCACCTTGCACTAATCTTACTACCACTAGGGGAACCTTGACTCTGGTATTATAGTCAGCTTTGACACCTGAATGAATATTACAGTCAAGCCTGTACTCAGCTGTGAGACACTCCATAAGCTTGTGTGTCTGAGTGAGTCAGAGAGGTGTGGACTCTCGGCCTTCATGTCTCTCTCACTGTGTCAGTGAAACAAAGGAGAACCATGTGTTATCATGTTTAAAATACACTTACATGCTACTTTTGAAAGGTAAAAACCAAACATACAGCTTAAATACTTACATTTTCTCTTGGTCTTCTTCCTCTTCTCCTAACTCTTGATTCTGCTCTCTATTTGTTCTTTCCTTCTACTGCAATCTGTGTTGTTGTAACTTGTTCTGTTTAACGTTTTTGTCTACTACTGTCTGTTAAATGCTGTTTCTTGTTCTGTGTCTCAACTATTTGTAAAGCCACCCTGAGTTTGAATAAGGTGCTATATAAATAATTTATTATTATTATTATTATTATTATTATTATTAATAAGTAGTAGTAGTAGTAGTAGTAGTAGCAGTAGTAGTAGCATTATTATTATTATTATTATTATTATTAATAGTAGTAGTAGTAGTAATAGTAGCAGTAGTAGAAGTGGTATTATTATTATTATTATTAGTAGTAGTAGTAGTAGTAGTAGCATTATTATTATTATTATTATTATTATTATTATTGTTGTTGTTGTTGTTGTTATTATTATTATTATTAGCAGTAGTAGTAGTAGTGCTATTGTAATAGTAATGTTACTATTCTTTCTAAGTTTTATTTTTATTATTATTATTATTCGTTATATAGCTGGAAGTTGGTGCATCTTCTTTTCTCACAGTTTTTGAAATATTGACCTGGTTCCAACATCAAAATGTCTGTTAAAATGTGGTGCAGTGAGTGTGCATTCAGAGTTTTGATCGGTTAATCAGGGGCCAGGTATTGATCGTTTAAAAAATCGGAGGTTCAGTGGTAAGATGCTGGGGACTGAATGAAGAGAATCAGAAGATCACTGGATTGAATCGATGGTGTGAATAGATTTTTATTTTTTTTAACCCAATCCTTTTTTTGCCCATAAAACCAAAGTTTGATCATCTCCAAACACTGCTTTTATAGCAACCACACAATCACACTTCGCATTTTCTTGCGAAAATGCATCTAGTTACTATTATTATTATTATTATTATTATTATTATTATTATTGGTAGTAGTAGTAGTAGTAGTAATTTTATTATTACTCCAACAATTCTCCAATAATTCTCCAACAATAATTCTCCAATTCCCTAAGAATCGCTACTTGCTACTTGGCCCCTCTCACTCTCCAATATAAAGGTTCCCAAATGGTTCTTGATGTGCATGTGTGACTGTGGGAAAAGCTTTTAATTGGTATGGAACCTGTTCTGTAGAGGTTATTTTAAAAAACCTTTACTAGATTTTAGGGCTGATTTTGCATTATAGACCATGTAGTTACTGAATAAGACTGGGGGGTCACTTTGTACACACTTTTTTGTAGATCAACAAACTTATTTCCAATTATTTTAGATGGGAAAGGTACATTTTACTCGCTGCTTTATGTGCTGACTGTGTTTTCCGCAGAGCGAGCCTCTTTCTTTGACAGTTGTGGAGGAGTATGGATCAAAATGTCCTGACAGAAACGAAAAGCAGTCTTTTTGGTAGGTTTAGTTTGTTTGCTACCAAATCCATGCATATTAATGCATGATAATAAATAAACAAATAATAAACAAATATGCATTTAAGTATTTAAAAAAATTAGTCCATCTCAGTAACAATCTCTTTTTAAAATGACTTGAATGCGTAACCTGATTGCAACTAACAAGGTTGTGTTTTTAGCATTGAATTAGCAAGTACATGCTAATGCAATGAGGACATTAAAGACATTACAATGATTTAAAGTTTATCTCTTTTAAACCGATAATTTACTTTCAGTCGATAACTTGGGTAACAATGTTGGACTTTCAATGTGACCTCGTAATTTAAAATTCTCAATCTGTAATGGATGACTCGGCAAAAAGGATGTTTCAAACATGAGCTGGTAATTGGATTCAAACATTAACGCAAATGTTTTGATAATTATATTTCAAGGTAAAGAGAATCTAGCAGAGATGTTACAAAAAGGACTGTGCAGTGCACCTTCCGCTCATTTAAATTCAATAAGGGCAGGATTATAAGGGGTTAAACTTCAAAAATGTTCTTCACACTAACATCTCTCAATTACCAAAATGGTCCTTTTAAAGAACCACCACTGAATAGGAACCCAAAGTGTTTTGGAGGCATTCATTTGGCAGTTTTAACTTTAAAGATTGTAGCTATAATTAATTATTACAACCCTTAACATTTCCTTTAAAGAAATGTCTGACCTCAGACAACAGATCTACTGGGGTGTTTCTGTGTGAAGGTACTGTATGAAAAATGAGTTCGGTCTCCAGACTTTGGTATGGAGAAATCAAATACAGTCAAATACAGTGTGCTTGTCAAGTAAACCTCTGATATCAGAGTACACACCCCTGCACACACACAGGCCTCAAGACGACGCCTCAGCCCTCTTGTCATTCACCTCTGAGGTCTCTATCGGCAAGTTTGTCATTTGATAGACATGCGGGGGCTACCAGTCTAAACTGCAGCGTAGGAGCTGAGCAGGCACTCCACATCACTCAGGCTTTGTAGTGTTTTACTTAAGCTGCACATTCACACCACCTCCTCCCTGTCAAATGGTTTGTGTTGCACTGGTTCCAGTATATATATTTTAAATGCGCTAAATCTGGATAATAAACATTTCTTCTGACTCCATAATTCAGTTCTTCCTTCCGTAGCGCCACAAAGTGTACGAGCTCATATACTTTTTTCTCAGCATTTTCCCACCTTAATGGAAAAAAAATTAGCAAACACTTGGGGGCAAACTTACTAAAATATTAATTATTGCTGCCTGTAAATTTGACAGTGCTCAAAGCCATTGGATCAGAGTGCTGCCAATAGCTTATGTCACACCCCTCCCCCGTCAACTAAATCTTATGCCGCCACCCCTCCCCGTCAACTAAATCTTATGTCGCCAGCCCGCCCCGTCAACTAAATCTTATGTCACCACCTCTCCCAGTCAACAAAATCTTGCTGCCACCCCATCAGCAAAATCTCACCACCCCTCCCTCGTCTTATGAGGCCGACCCTCCCCACATCAGCACAATCTTGTGTTGCCACTCCCAGCAACAAAAGTCAAGTCAAGTCAAGTAGGTTTTGTTGTTTTCTCAACCATATACACACAGCACACAGTGAAACAAAACAACGTGCCTCCAGGACCATGGTGCAACACAACAACAGAACAGAGCACCACAAGACCACAAGTGTGGACAGGATGAAAGAGAGTGCAAGAAAAAAATACGAACAACAAAACAACCAGACAACATTTAGTACTATCGACAATGGCTACAGTACAAGTCTGGATGAATACAGTATTTTTACAGATACTGTATTCTAGCAGCAGAGAGCTGAGTGTTCAAAATGCAGACCACAGAGTTACATGTGCAAAAACGAAAAACAATACATTTAAATATATATATAACTACACAATAAATATAACTGCAATATAATTAGACAGCAATAAATATAACTGTGCAAATATAGCAGCAGCAGGATGTGAGCATATCCAGTGTATTTATATACATATGTATGTGTGTGTGTGTGTGTGTGTGTGTGTGTATAACTATGAACCAAACAATTACATATATGTTGAAGTGTGTAAATTACGTCTGTAAATTTAAGGCGAATTAGAAGTCTAGTAAATAACAAAAATAATCAATTCTGAACGTTTTTCCCCCTCACTGTAAGTAATCAATTATGGCACTTCTTAACAACAAATCAAGTTTACGATGAAGTGGAAGGTAAGTAGATCTGTTTTTTCTTTGTTATTAGTCCAAATAGAAGGAAGCTTCAGGTGAGAGGCAGATATTCCACCATGACTGTGGATGTAAGCATGTTTTACTTTTTACTTATTGTAAGAACAGCAGAGTATTTTTAGGATGAAATGCCTAAAAAAAACAGAAAAAAGTTTGTAACCCGTCTCAGAGTGTTGCTTATTGTGTCATCTGTTCAAACAGAGCATTCCAGTACATGGATAACACTGAATGGGGATTATTTGTGTGTGTGTGTGTGTGTGTGTGTGTGTAGGGAGACTAACCTGAAGGTAATGCAGGCTTTGACTGTTACAGGAGAGATGGGGGAAGCATTGAGGCCCTGGCTGCTTTTAAGAGAGAGAGAGAGACCAAGAGAAAGAGAGAGAGAAGGGGAGAGAGAGAGAGAGAGAGAGAGAGACAGAAAGTGAGAGAAAGAGTATAAATAAGTATATGGTGTGTATGTGTGTGTGTATTTTCTATCTTGTTCCACCGCTAATGGTTGTGATTATAATTCTGCACAGATTTGATTAGCGATGCCCACCCTCCTCGACCCCATGTCATGCCTACCTGCGCCCGCCCGTACCAGGGCTGTGTTTGTTGTCTTCCTATTTTCCAAATTAGAGGGATATTATTGACAGCCTCCAAAAGCCTAAATAGCAAGATTTAGGTGGGGTTTGAATTGTTTATTCATCATATTTAAAACAATTATCGTTTTAACAGAAGACTTATGATGAAAGTTCAAGTTTCAGGGGCTGCTTATTCAGAGTGTATCAGCCAATCAGAGCACAGTGATGTCCCAATACACAGTTCCACACTAACAGTGAGGCCACACCCCTGTGACATCACCACACACACTAACACACACATCCACAGGTGAAGTGACACACCCCCTGTAACATCACAATGACTAGACTTTATAACAGGCAGTGTTTGGCCAACGTAGGTTCATTTCAAGTTTGGCACCCGAGCTGAGAGAGAGCCTCCAGAGAAGAGTGAAGAAGACTTAAAAAAGAAAAAAGAACCAATCATGGACCCCCAGGTTGGTGAAAAGGGGTCGACCAGCAAGCGGAAGAAGACCCGGACAGCACTCACCTTTCTGCGGGCAGCTTTCCTTCTCAACTTCACCAGAATTGCACCCGCAGATCCTGAAAAGGACCACGATGACAATAACAGCAACCTGAACTCCCTGAAAGGAAACAACGTTGAGGTAACCAAGACCAAGAAGACAAATGAAAATAGACAGAACAAAAGTGGAAAAGACAACACTGGACAAGAAGACGACTCAGTCACAATAGTGGAAATTCTGTTGACCAGAATTTACCTGGAGTTCCTGATCCACCCAGGACTCGGAGCGACATGGATAAACCCAAAGGACCAACAGCCAAAACTGACATGAACATCCCTAGAGATCTTCTTGCTGCAACTGCAGGACCTTCTAACCTCAGAGATCTTCCTGACCTCAGGTCAGATCCATGCAGTCTCGGAGGCCTTGGCAGTGCCATCTCACCTCCTGTGGAGACAGAGGCCTCTGGCAGTGATAGCAAGATGAAAAGGAGTGATGAAGTGGTGATCCACATGCCGGACTCCAGCGATGCTAAGAAACAGACAGACAAATGTTGCTCAGCTCTAAGAGAAGCATCGAATTGGCTGTTTTTATTTTCCCTGGTCGTCCTTTTTGGAGGGGCTTTCTGTATACTGGTGTCTTGCATCTTTGCTCTTACCATAAAATGAAAACAAATGTAAGCACAGTGAAGATTAGTGGAGTTCAGGAGAACATGCTGAGAGTGGACAGGTGGAGTGTGAGAAATTGAACCGACTCTGTTTGCCCAATGTTGCGTAGTTGGTGAACCCAGACGTGGAGTATACGCGAGGGAGTAGGTAAACCATACTGTTTGTTCTAAGAACACTCTCAGACAAGAGTAGGGATTCCCACCAGGAACCCGCGTTCTCACACACACACACAGTCAAGGAGAGAGAGAGAGAGAAGAACCTGTGAGGGCTAGTTGCTGGTCTTGGCCTGGGCATGCACGGCACACACCTGGACAAACAGTCGAGCATCTTCAGCCATGGAGGGCAACCAAAAGGCTCACTGGTTGCTCAACCTGCGACCGTTGAGCAATGGCCCCAATTAAGGACCTCTGGCTGAAGGGCAGTGGTGACGTCCAGGCGGGGTGTCTGCCAGAGCAGGCCCCAAGGTCCGTGCCTGGTGGATGCGTTGTTCCAAGGTCCAACGGTTATGAAGGCCGTATTCTACTCATCGCCCTCCCTGATGCAGATGAGATTGTAGGCACACCTGAGGTCCAGTTTGGTAAATATGGATGCACCAGAGAGGGCGTCCAGGGTGGTGTTGGTAAGGGGGAGTGGATGACGGTTTTTGATGGTGATTTTATTGAGCCCCCGATAGTCGGCGCAGGGTCAGGGGCCACCATCTTTCTTTTTCACCCCGCGCCGGCGGGAGAGGAGGAGAGCCGTATGGATCTTTGATGAAGGCCCTCACTCACGTATTCCTTCATGGCTTGGTACTCTCCCATGGAGAGAGAGAAGAGACGGCCACAGGGCGGTACCGTGCCAGTCAGGAGGTCGATGGCCAGGTCGTAAGGGCGATGAGGAGGCAGCTGGACAGCATGGTTTTGCGCTGACCGTTTCGTGGCCTGAGGGGACAGACGGTGCTGAGATGGTGGTTGGGAGAGGCGCAATAGGCACAAAGCCCTTCCTGATAGCGCCACTGTCGTTCCTCCACGATTAGGGAGGTGCACCCTAATTGCGTGGGCTCCCCGGCTCGATGTGGGATTCCAGAGAGGCTGGGGAGACACATGGAGAAACAGAAGGAGCAGAGGAGGAAATCACCAAACCAATGCAAGGAAGAGATTAATGTCGAGAATCAGAACAGAAATCCACTGAAGTACATCTAGATATTTTTGAAAAGAGAGAAACAGAAACACGAGCCCACAAATTAGAATGATGGGGACTGGACAAAAACTTCAGCTAAGCTGGCTTTAAATAAAGATATAGATAGAAAACAGGTGAAAGACGTGACTAATCTGGTGTCAGTAAAATGTTTACTGTTTTTACTGTTCTTGTCAATGTCTGCTGCTACCAAGCAACTGAGGACAATGCAATGAGTACCTGTATTTATATTCACAGTGTTCATACATATATATATCCACTATGTACATACAGTATATACAAACATATATCCATACACTACATAAAGTATATGTACA
>JBBPCZ010000042.1:28774420-28790904 GCA_037974445.1 Brycinus macrolepidotus
TCCATCAGCAGCTCCTGATTTAATTTAATGAAGGACTGATTGAGTCAAACCAGGTTTCTAATGGAAACTACAAGTAACTAAACAGTTTTTAAATATTATTTTCACTGCTGGATAAGACTTTTGCACAGTACTGTATAGACTGCATATAGTATTTCGAGTTTGCAGCATTTTAAAACTTTAATGGTATTTATGTGCTCATTCAAGCCACACAAAAGTGAGGAAAATTCAGCTTTCCATGACACAGGCCCTTTAAGCTTATAAATATAATAAGCCTAGAGGGGTTAAAAACTCCTTACCCAAAATGACTGGCTGACCCAATACCTGCGCTCTGCAGGCCTGATCCTGTCTTAATACTGCAGTATACCCAAGTGGGCTCAGTCAAGGTGAACCGCCATTATCCCTCCCCTGGTCTGTTTGGCAGGGCCGGCGCCAGCTCAGCCCGCCCCAGCCATGGCAAAGTCATCTCACCCAGCCCGCTCTCCGCCCTGCCTGCCCTAAAAATAGCACAGCATCGATTTTCACCACACTGATACTCCTGTTCCCCCCCATGCTGCAGTACCCAGCACACCCACCCCCCCACACCCGCCGGTTCTGTGACGACTCGCTTAGAGCGTGCAAATGGACAGCACTCTGCAAGGAGACTTAGATCAGTAGCGCAGTCAGAGTTTCCCAGCAGCCCCTGTAAGGATTTTACACTTCTGCCTTGGCCACAGCTGTGTTAGTCCACATCAGATTTCCTGTACTGTGCGCTATATGCAGGTGTAGCGATCGCCTGTGGTGCACAGGGCCTGTGATTAATGTGTGATGTTGCATTAAAGAGCTACACGTAAGCTTTATGAAGTAATATTGCTATTTTTTTGCAGTTCCAGATGACCTATCCATGCTCCGCCCCCAAATACATTGTTCTGGGTTGGGTTAAGCTTCACAGCATAAAAGGTGCACAGTGTGCGCAATCACACTTTTCGCCTATGGCGTAGGGAAGTCGGTTATTAAAATCTTAAAATCTTTAGACCCCTCAAACAAAGTTTATGTCATATATCGTGCCCTCTACAGGGAACCAGTTTTGCTGAGAATCATATTGGAAAAAAATATTATAAAATATTAAATGTGCCATAACTTTTGCACAGGTCACAATTTATGTTTTCTTTTTTTATTCCTTTTTCTGGGAATTAAACAGTAAAATTGGCAACAAAATACTATTTGGCCAACTGTACGCAACAGTAGATATTTTTTTAACAACATATCTCACTGCTGTTTCTCTTCCATATATATATATCAGGAGATACAGGAGGGAAGAAGACTGACTCATTTCTCAGCTTCCACTTAAGCTTGTGATTTAGCAGTTCATTTGGAATTCGTGCAAAGCTGCAAGTCAGGGTGAAACTGGGTTAAAAATCTTGTAGTGTAGGCCCGGATTGAAGCTCATCCAACTTAGCAACAAGAAAGCGTTCATGGGTGGAGCTTGGATAGGCCATTTGTTCCCATTCATGCAAAAATCATCTGCAAGCAAACAAGGAGGTACAGTCACTAATTGGTGTCTAATTAGTGCAGTGGCACAAAACCAACTTCCTTGCAAAAAACAATCAGCCGTGTTCAGCATATTCTGTCTTATCTGGCTTAAGAAGCTCTAAGAACTTCTGAAACAGCTACTTAGGAGCGACGAGACGAGCCGTCGACACGCATTCATTAATGACGGCAGCTTAATGCCTTGAATTGATTTATGAAGTCATGTGATCGTTAATGGGATCGGAGACGCAGTGGTCTTAGGTGTAGCTCTTTCACTACGACAGATACGGTGCTATTGTGGAACATGCCATGATGAAGTGATTCGCCCCAGTTCCTCACTGCACCCTGCACACTGCATTGTAATTGCACTGTAATTAATTACCATTTAAAGCCATTAATTACCATGTATTAATTGTTCAGTGCTTCTGAAGGATGATTCTCCTGTTAACATTATTTTCCTGTTTTATGTTTCCATTCTAATGACACATGTGATGGGTTGTGTTGATTCTTCTCCCTTCCCTCCCCCCACCCCCCTTCTGCCTTTCCACTTCACTTGCAATGCATGATGGGCAGGCTCAATATTGTGCATGACACCTGCAGCGAGTGTTGGTAGGTGCCAGCTTTCCTTCTTGATTATCTTCAAGCCTTTTATTATTTCATATATTTATTTATTTATTTTTCATATTTTTTTTAACCCACACTCCATTTCAGTCATCATTTAGTGGAGCATTGTGCATCAGAGGGGCTAGATGTCATATTATTCTGTCAACTGACATCAATTAACTCCTGAGTCATGACATTTACCTGACATTTTACTGAGAGGAAAACACACACACACACACACACACACACACACACTCACACACACACTCACACGCACACACACACACAATCACACAGAGACTCTCTCTCTCTCTCTCACACACACACACACACACACACACACTCATACACATAAATGCATGGATTTCAGCAGCTCTTTATTGTGCACCCTGAACAAATGTGTGACTTGTGATGGCCTCAGACAGTTTCAGACAGGGTTAACCAGCAGCCATTTCTGTTCTCAAGGCTTTTAAGTGAAAGACACCACAAAAACTACATTTTTTATATGTAAATGTCTTTCAGTTTCAAGGAATAGTTTGGCTAAGTGACAAAATTTGCATCATTATTCTGTTATTAAATTATATAATCAATCAGCCAAGTTTGCCCCTCTAGTTTTGCACTGATGCCAGAAGTAAAACAAGTAATGGAACCCATAAACACTTCTGCAAATAATATAAATAACAACATAAATAAGCAAGCCTGGGAAATAGCAGACTGGGGCTGTATCCTAAATAGCTCCCTACGCCCTACATAGTGCACTAGGCAGGCCTCCAAACAGTGTGCACAGCTTCCTGCTGGACATACAGCTTTATGCAAAAGTTTGAATACCCCCAGATTTTCTATATTTTTACACAATCTCTAAAACGAGCAAACTCGTTATTTTCATGCATTATTTGCATATTTTAGTGCATTATTTGCAGAGTTGAGCATACTGCATGCCACACTTTTTTTCCAACATGTTTGACTCAAATGAACATTTTGTGCATTATAATGTGTAGCAATGTGTTCTATATCTGTAGAGGATGTGTACTAATTTACATTTATAAAACTAACAAAACATTTGATCAGGAGTGTCAAAACGTTTTCATACAAATGTATGGGACACTTTTTAAAAATTCCTAACTCACATATACAGAAGGTACGGTGCTATTTCAGATGCAGCCAAAGTCGTATAGGTTTTTTTAAAAAGTCATTTTATTTAAATCAGAGGTTAGAATCTAATGAATAATGACCAATGAATTTATGACCATTTCTTTGCCATTTTTATTAAGGGTGCCAAAAATTATGGAGCTGACTGTATAAATGTAATGTATACTGAATGTATACATTTATGGAATGGTTATTATTGTCAAAGATGGCCATCCCATTAACATTACAATGACGCTTCATTCATTTATGTAGTTAACATGAAGTCATATTGCATTCTAAACCACATAGGCAGGTCTGCATGGTATTGATCATGTGTTTACGGAAAACTTTACAGACTACATTAGCATCATAGCTAAAGAAGCAAACACTGTCTTGGCTGATTGAATACATGGGGGGTGGGGGGGGGTGGTCTTGACATTAGATTCTTGACCAAACTATTCCTTTAATCCCTTAAAGAAGTAATTCCGCAGTCCTGAGAAATACAGTTGTAACATTTTACCAGTTTATAATGTGTTACTTCATCCTCAGTGAAATGTTGCTCCCCTGCAATGGCAGCATGACACATTACTAATGTGCCTTTTTGACCTATTGACCTATGGCATGGCTTGTCCTTTGTGTAATCCCCACCTGGACCATGCTCATCTGCCTTCACTGAAAGTAATCGAGTTGATATCACATCTGCACTATCCCCTGTTCATTTTGGTTATTTCGTTTTCCCTCCGAAAAGTTCCCATGATGCACGGTGCTTCGCCAGCCACTGTGTCAGCAGCCACCACATCTGCCACAAGTGTACCCTTCGCAACAGCCACAGCCAATCAGGTTTGCTCCTTTACCGCTTTCCCTCTGCATCCGTTTAGCTCTCTAGCGCCTCACTCAGCCCAGTTGTGTGTGCGTGCGTGTGTGTGTGTGTGTGTGTGTGTGTGTGTGTGTGTGTGTGTGTGTGTGTTAGGCTGCATCATACTGTACGATACTGACCTCCGTCCTGATAACCTGCATGCGAATGCCATCATTAGCCGCTCAGTCAGATGCCACATCTCATACGAAGCCTGATTTTCAGAGCGAGTGCATGGGTCGCTTTGCCTGCTCATCAGACTGTTGCTGTCATTTGTCATTAATAATACATAATAATGCATTATTACGCTTTCGTTTTGAGGAAATCACTCTGATCAGCACATTAAAGGGGCATTCCGGCCTAAAATTAACGTTTGCTGTGTCACTTGTCATGTTGCATAATAGACTGCTAGTGCTAGACCTCATAGTTTGACAGAATTCACAGTTTTATGTAGCATTAGGTACTGTCCAAAAGTCTTAGGCACCTTTGCAAATTGTTTGAAGCCGTTTATGTCAGCAGTGGGTTTCATTCTACCAGCAAAAACACAAGTGAATATTAGAATAAAGGCGAACAAGAAAGCAATAAAAGTAGGTGATATTTTGTGAGCTGGTTAGAAGAACACAGGTTTGGTTCCAGATTTCTGCTCGATGCCTCCAGTCATTGTGTGGATTTATAAACTTCCATAAGCAACACACCTAATTTAATGTAATGAAGTAAAAAGAGACAGCCCAGGTATTTGATGGAGCTACAAGTAATACTGGGCTTCCATGAGGAAAGAGGTCTGGAAATGGTTAAGTGAACACTTTGCCAGACATAAAACCACTATATACTGTATTAATATTATTTTTATTTATTGTAATACTAGTGTTTTAACACCAACTTAACACTACTGACCAGTAGTAAACAGCTTTTAAGTATAACTTTCTCAGGTGGTTAAGACTTTTGCACAGTACTTTGTCACATGACCATCAGGAGAAAGAAATCCTGACTGCTAACACAACAACAGCCAGCATAGATGTGATGCCCAGCTACCTAGCTTTCACATTAGCGTTATGCATTAGCTGGCTATTGGAAAAAGAGAAAAAACTTCTCACAAAAACATCAAACAGCACACCTTTCGGATGCATTATCAAAGGAAGGGGAGTTTCTTAGTCTTTAAACTAGAAAATGTCACTCTAGAGACTAATGGGACATTCTAGAAGGCAAAAACACGTTTTGGTTTTTTTTGGTCAGATTGCTCCTTTAATTTGGTGTAGAGTTAATACAGCTAATACTCATTGCTATTAAGTACAGCCAAGCAGGCCCAAATGCATGTCTTAGTACACCAGTTAGGACACTGGCCTCTTTATGACATCCACTATATAGGTGTACACCTTTGTTGCTGTTGGTCTACAGGCTGCCCTCTACCTCATTCATCATTCTCTTTCATCATTGGTCAGTTTCTTGGCACTTTTCCACTAGCACAAGGAACCGCACGTCCCGCAAACAAATCTTTCTCCGTTACAAATAATGCGACCCGTACCCAAGCCATACCCGAGCTGCTCGACGGCAGGGCTAAAAGCGGGCTGCGTTCTGATCGGTTGAAATGTTGTCATTACAACGTGGAAAGAGGGCATTGTGTTTTTTTACTGTCCTCGCAAAAAAAAAAAAAAAAAAAATGGAAATACAAACAATACAACAACTGGGAAGTCAATGAAGTAGAAGCACTACTATCTATTTGGCCTGAAGATAAATTTCAGTTTTCTATGAGGATAACAAATTTATCTTTGACGCTGTAAGAAATGCGAAGGTGTACCAGGCCATCGCTAGCTGGGTTAGGTTTTTGTCTCACAGCTAAAGAATGTTGAGAAAAATGAAAAAACTCAAACAAGACTATAAACAATGAAAGACCACAATAACAAAAGCTGAAAGAAAAACTTTCCGCTGGTACGCAGTTTTGGGACAACAACCGTCCATAAACTGTGGAGAGAGAATTGCACTACCAACACATCAGGAACACTGTTACCGGGCTGAGATACACTGGATACTCAAAGCGTGCTGCAAGTTACGTGCCATCACAGTACGGTTTAGGTGCAGCACGGTTCCTGTATACCTTTGGGAATGTGCCTTCTGTCTCACAGGACCACTGTTGACCAGATATTATCTAGGTAGTGGACCATTCTCAGTATAGCAGTGACCCAGAATTGGTAGTGGCATGGTAGTATGTGGTGCTGGTATGAGTGTATCCAGGGTCCACCACCCAAAACTGTCCATTCAGGATTGACTCTTTTGTCAGAAACTGACCACTAATGAAGGGCTTGAGGATATTAAGCATCAAAAGAAGCCAAAGCCAGTTAAATGGACTCTGATATTTAGTCCAGGGCACGTCCACTCTTAAACAGCTAGACTAAACCAATGAAAAATGACCAAATTAAAGAGCACACCTCTCTGATACAGAGAATCCAATTTACAGCTAATTTTCCTCTTTGTGTTACATAATTAATGTATATATAGGTAGTTTTCAGATGCGTAAGGGAGGATTAGGCTGCCTGTGAAGTTGTGGAATGAGAAATGGTCTTGACCTTGATGTTTTCATTTAATCTTTCTTTTTTTCTTTTTTTTTTTTACTCTTGCTTCCAGATACCAATAATATCTGCAGATCATCTGACTAGTCACAAGTATGTGACTCAGATGTAGGAGCATTTCAAACAGTAAGTTGTTTCTTAATGATGATGTTTGGGTTAAAAATGTAGTTTAAAAAAAAAGTGTTCAGTATTGTTAGAGTCTATTGGTCAGAGGGCCCAAATCCTGCTTTTTTTTCTGGTATTTTATTTATTTTATTTTTTTTACCTTGCATGTGTACACATATTCAAAAGACACATTATTCACTTTTTCCAACCTCTGGTTTCTACTAGGAATTAAACAGGCTGTTTTTGTTTTTGTTTTTTTTTTCAGTACTGTCCCTTTAAGATATGCAAATAAGCTCTTTTCTGGTTGGGCCCTTTATTTTACCTTGACTGCCCTGCCATTCAAAAAGCAGTTCAGCAGTCCTTATGGCTAAACTGCTACACTGCTGTTGGCTGAATATATGGATATATATGTAAATATATTGGTTTTTGTGACATCACAATTCAAAACGGCCTATTTTGCAGCTTAGTATCCATATATGGCTCTTATGAACTGCGCAGTGAAACTACATTATATTCTACATTATATTCATCCATTAAAAAACAAAAGCAAGGGATTTGTCAAATTTCCACTGATATCTGCCCTTTAAAGGATATGTAAAAAGCTGCCCAGAAGATCTCCCCAAAGCTGATCCATGTCTTATTTTTCTTCCCTCAGATCACATCGAAGTGTGCTTGTGTGCCGTCCAAATTTAGGAGCCACCCTTTACACACCAACCAGAGCAAAAGAAGATAGAGAAGTCATGTCACCATTCCCTGGAATGACGGAAAACACGCATGCTAACACCATTAAGGATTAAGATAAGAGTTCAGTTGGAGTCCTGAAAACTCTTTCTATAAGTTTACTTTGGTAATCCAGACGAGAGGAAAACAAAAAAAAAACAAAAAAAAAAACAAAACGAAACAAAAAGAGCATCACTGTCTGCCTTTTTTGTCTATGGATGGTTAAAAAAACGCATGCCAGAACCATTTCAACGATGAGAAAAGGTCGATGTGTGGTGGCGTCTCGTGTCATGTTTTTGGTACATCAAATGAGGAAATACTCTCTCTTTTTTTTGGTTTGTTTCTTTCTTTCTTTATTTATTTTCGGGGTGGGTCGGGTTCTGTTTCTTTTTCTGGTTTACAAACCGAGGTGCACCTCGCGTTGAGATGTTGCAAAAAGGAACCGAAACCTTGGGGGGGAAAAAAAAAACGAATGTCACTCTTAAGACTAGGTGTTGTGCATGCGGCGTTCCGTTTGTAAGCCGATATTTTCTAGAACTTGATTGTAATGACGTTTTGGGGGGGGAGGGGGAGGGGGGGTTATGAGGACACTTGCAAAATGACAACAATGAATGTTCTAGTTTTAAGACACAGCAGTGTTCCTTTCTAAGCACATTGAAGTTTCGACCTTCATGTTGCCGACTCCACATCAAGTGCCATAGACAGTACTTGCATCCAAAAAGATACATTAGACTTATTATTATTACTATTATAATTACTATTATTATTATAGGTTACGCGTTTGTGTTATTAATGCCTTCACATCTCTAATGTGATGTCTTATTTCCTTTTTGTTCAAAATCCTGATTATCGTTCCAGTATTTTTGTCGATGGTTTAGTATTCCTGAACATTTCTTGCCCTACCTCCTCCCCCAGATAACCTCCACACAAACAGCAAACAAATAGGAGAGAGAAAACGACGTTATTTCTCCCATTAGCTCTGCTTTACCCCTCCGTTTTGCTCTCATTCGACACTTCTTTTCATTTCGTCCCAAGGCAGGGTGTTCCTGAGGGTCCCCTACTTCTTGCAGACTTGCAGAAAACTGTGGTCTTACAGAGGGAGCCAATGGGAACGGACCCTCCCACTGAATTACCCAATCAGCAAAGACTTTGAGTCATGGTGGGCAATGTGTGTGTGTGTTTGTGTGTGGTTTTAACACCTGCTAAACTATTGTTTTATTTGTAGGTTTTAGGATTAGGACTGAAATCCCACTGAATGGAAAATGAAAAGCAGAGAGTTGTGTAAAAATTATTTTTCAAGCTTATGTTTTTTTTTTCTTTTTTTGTATTTTGTGATCAGGGCTGTGGGTGTTATTTTTTTTTTGTTTTTTGTTTTTTTGCCTCAGTTCCTCTCGGCCCCCGTGTGGGTGGACAATGAGGGCTGAGGTCACCGCAGCCTCATGGAAAGAGCCGGATAAACAACGCGCCCGCTCTCCGGTGCGTTGGGTCCGTGGGCGTTCCACAGGGCCGCTGATGAGCACTGTTCGGTAGTGAAGTACATCCGACGAGGGCATGATTTAATGATTGTATTATTCAACAGTAACCGCCTTAGTCCACACAAGCTCATCGCCGCACAGTTCGCCATTCAGACACGCTCACTTATTCCCATTTTTCATTGTTTTTTTTTTTTTTGCTGTTTTTTTACGACCCCAACCTTCCACCCCCCACCCCAGTTTGTGTTTGTGTTTGTTTTATTTCATTATTTTGTCCATTTTATTTCTATCAAAAAAAAAAGAAACATAGGAATGTCAGATAACTAAGCTTGGATACTGTTTTAGTATTTCATTTGTGTCAAGTAAGATTTACCGCTAACTTTTGTAGTATATTATTAGAAATAATGTTTTTTTTTTGTTTTGTTTTTTGTGTTCTTCATACCATACTCAGTTTAAAAAAAAAAAAAACATTTGTGTAGTGCTGATTTGAGTATTAGTAGTACAATTGTAAATTAAATGATTTTTATTTTTAGTGAAAGGTAAGAATTTTGTTTATTATGATTATTATTATTATTATTATTTTTGTTTTCCTTGTTTGAAAATATTCGGACATCTTTTATATGGATATCTTATGACGAGGAAAATAGTTGCCAAGAGACGAACTGAGTTGCTGCCGCGGCATCAACGACATCTAATATTGGAATAATATTTTAATGATCTTCTGGTTTGTAATTAGTCATTGGAATTAGAAAAAAAGAAAAAAAAAACAACAAAAAAAAAAAAGATGAGAGTCTAGTTCTTAGATGTTAAAGTTGTTTTCTACTGTATTCATTTCGAATAGTAACCATTGTTTGAATATTTCCAATCTCCCTGGAAGACAGGCCTTGTTAAAGGAAAAAAATAAGAAAAAAAGAAAAAAGCTGCATATATGATCACTCAATAGGGGGCAGTGTGATGGGAGATCAGGTCAGGTGGGTGGGCAGCAGGGCGGGAAACGGGTAATGCCCGTTTTAGCGATGCCCCACACGGCGGGAACGTCGGGAATGGGACGAAGGTTGACTTTTTTTGCACTTCTGTACATAGTCAAAAAAGAAAGAATCGTGTATAATATTGAGATCTTATTTTGAATAAAAATGTCTATAAATATGAGGAATTTTGTTAACGATATAAAGAAAAAAAGGTCAGGCTGAACAAAACCGCTTGCGAAAAGTGACACAGGATTCTGAACTGAAAAAAAAAATCTCTTTCGGAAAAAAAAAATAAAAAGGCGAAAACCGTCGCTTTGCTTTTTTTGTCAGCGGCTTGTAGCTTGCCAGGAAATCTTTCGGAGGTGGAGGCCACCCTCGTCCTCCAGAGGAAGGTCCCGCGGGGGGGGGTGGGGGGAGAGGCAGGTTCCAGCCCCTCCCCCTTTTCCCCCGGTCGGTCCGAAATACACGAATACGAGTCTCGTTTCTTTCCTTTCATCCAGTGAGGATTTGCATGTTAAAGGAAATAACATATACCATGAGAAAACTTCACCGAGTAATACTGAATAAACAGAAACATGTTATACAGCGAAACCTATTTACAGTATACATCGTAATATTAATGTAATGGACTAAAAATAAAAAAAGCGCAAAAAAAGTGGTTTTATTGAAGAAAAAAAAATTCGTAAAGAGTACACTCACCGAGGTCAGCGCTCTTACGGAGTAATAACTTCAAACAACAAACAACAACATCTACAAGTGTACGTCATAGCTATAAGTAAGTTTTTTTTTTCTTTTTATATGTTGTATTTTAAGTAGATGATGGAACAACAACCAAATTCTTTGGCGCTCATGAATCTTATGGATACTTGTGGTATGAAGTCGGGCGAAGTTTCTGCGTCCGAGTCGCCAAACGGATTCTGTGTTACCAAAGTTGATTGTGCTTTACGCATTTTCCTGCTCGTTTCTCGCGGCTCGACTGCAGTCGTCGCCGACAGCCACAAGAGGGAGTCCTTTTTCATCAGCTACGAAGTGCACATTTGAGTTTATAACACATTGTAATCTCCGAACTTATGGTTTGTTTCTGCTTGTAGTGATAAATAATGTATTCTGTCCGACGCTGCGATTTGTTTCGGCTAATTTTATTATTTAGTGCTTTCTGGAAAAAAAAAACGAAAAAAAAAAAGGTTTTTGTAATTTAGCCAAATGTTAGCGTCCACTCACAATGGCCTGCGATCGAACTACTGACACTACAGTCTTAAGCCATAAGCAGTTTTATGGATTCAGAAGCATCCGACCTTGACATGGGAAGGTTGGGATGGCGCCATTAAAACAAACACAGGCGGTCGTCCGCCAATCGAGTGAACAAACAGGTCAATCTCAAAATCTGACGACGCAGGAAATTGTTGGAGCGCGATGCTACATTACAAAGACCTTAAGATGGCTTTTAATGCTTGATTTCATTCTTGCTGTTATGAAAAAAAGATCTAATGAAAATATATAAATGAACTTAAATAAAAGTGGATTTGCAAAACAAACTGTCACCCGTTTGATTATTATGCGGCATATAAAGCTGTTAACGACCCTATAGACCCTATCCTAGAAACAGTGTTTCCTTTCTTCTCAAACTACTACTTTCAAGCTGTCTTTGCTTATTATGTCCTAGAAAAAGTAAGTAAGCAGTGGTGGTGCTCCACGTGACCTAAGCGAGCCCTCTGATTGGTTGATTTCAAGCTTTCCTACAGTCAATGAAGAAACTGAAGAAGAAAAAAGGTTGGATATTACAACAAGACACTGATTCAAACCAGAAATCAAAATCAACCTTGACTTACTTCATGAAGTAAAAGATTAAGGTTTTGAAATGGCCTTCGCCATCATTAGGCTTGAATATTGTTGCAAATCTGTGATTAGATCCTAAATATGCCGTGAAAGACAATATCAGAAAAAAATATTCCTAAAACAACAGTTTGGATGATGTGGTTTAACCAGAGGGGATCTTACTTGCTTAAACTTGTGCACATGTTTTCATTTAGGAAATCATCTAAATGTGTACTTTGACCCAGAATCCCCAAAGAAATCTTATTTTCATACTGTTTTATGCCATTTCATAGCACTCTGCCCTGCACGCTTTAATGTTTTCCTGCTTGTGACCCCTGGTTCCATTCAACTCCACTGTCTATAGTGGAGTTTCTCTGCTATATCCAAGTTTCTCTGCAATGGACTATTTCACACCAAACCCACTGTGAATGATGACATGTTTACATCTCAATCACTAAATTTAGGGGGAATTTTGAAAAACTGGCAGAATTGAGAAGAGAAGAACCACCTATATGCCAGGGAAGAACCACCTATTGTTCCATAAAGCACCTTTTTCTATACTAATGATGATGATAAATGATGTAAAACCTCTATACCATTTGAACTACCTTAAGTACAGGCCAAGAACCATTTAGGAGCCCTTGTTTGTAAGAATGTATATAATCTTGACATTTTAGAAGGATTTTAGAAGGTTTTTCACTCTTGCACATATCAATTACCAAAACAGCATTAAAGAACCAAATGAAAGGTTCATTATAAACACAAATGTGTTTTATATTGTGTCTCCAGGACCCATAGAGGTCATGCCCAGAGGCTGAGACCCATTTAGAGTTTTCCAAGTGGACAGCACAGTTATTTATATCCCACTGGCTTAGTATGTATAGCTTGTATTGACTTAAGGAGGAATTAATGTCTGAGCCTATATCCAATACTGAGTGGGGAGGCTAATATGGACTTGGCCTGTTAACAGATGAACACTAATGAAGACGTGTGTAAAATGTACATGCAGATAGTCTGATTGGGAGGGTTTGATATGGAGGCCTTGTAGTGTGGTGAACACACACTCACTTTTTATGGAGCAGATGTGTACAGGTGGTCTCCATAGAGGCCAGAGATTAGATTCTAGGGCCACCATATGGACTGGAGGGAGATTTCAGAAGGAGGACACTCTACATAATCTATTAATTCACTTAGAGTCTGCTTTGCCCTGTAGTGAAGAGGTGTATCAAATCTTGATGCATGTACACTTCCAGCACCACGGAACACATGAATTTAGCGTCGTACCTGAGTTTGCATATATTTGTTACAGTGGAGGACAGGAATAAAATATGATTATAAAATTTGACCCCATCAGCGGTAGAAGGATCAGCCTGCCACCCAAGTTACATCCACATCAGTCTAAAGGCAAAAGAAATTAATGGGACGCAATTTTTTCAAATCAGAATTGCTTCCTAGCAACAATGACACCAGCTTGCTGAAAATGACTTCTTTTCAAACTGTCAGAATAACAGTTTTTGTGGTCAGTTCAGCATCTGAATTCATGTGTTAGACAATGAAAATATGGAACTACTATGCCTAAATCTTAAAACTTCCCAGTGATCAAGCATTTTTTTTTTCTTTAAGGAAACTACTATTTGTGAATATATCTCTGTATAAAGTTATGGTGTCTATGCAGTATGTAACAGAACCTAAAGTGTCACGAAATACCAAACCTTCCCCTCAAGGATTTGCTGAGGATGAAGTACACTTTACTGAGATATGATTTTAAATAGTTGTGTTTATTGCATTTTTGCGTAAACAGTATGTGCTATAAGCACGCAAAGCGTAGCTCAGTACAGTACAAAGTCATGTTGGAATATGCAAATAAGGCAGCCTAGCTGAGACTGTAAAGTGAGCGGGTCAGCTCTGCCAGAAACTGCCAAATCAAATCACAACAACCATCAGAAAAAAAAGGGGCAATGAAATGTTTTTTCCATGGGATTTCAGTGTCAGTTTAGCACCAAGCTAATATTGTGGAGTCTTTACTTTCCCACACTGGGTTTAACGTTAGATATATGAATGTAATATAATAATATATAAAAATGTGTATTAAAGTAATGCTGGGCCATTTCCATTGATCTAGTCATTATAAAATCAAACCATATGTATATATATATACTTAACAAATACTTAACAAATACATTTACAGTATGTTCACCATTTGAGTACCTTTATTAGCCAGAAAAAGTCAGTATTTTTATCACCACTGTTCTAAAGATTTGGATGTGCATTTAAAGTTAAAGGACAGTCTAGAATTTGACTCTGCATCACCACGCAATCAGTTAATAGGATGTCAGACATGCTCTGTTACAGATTCTTTCATCTGATAAAGGAAACAAGGAAACTTGTTTTATTTGGCATATGTAAGCCAATGAATAAATTAGCCAATATGCAGCTCAGGACTGCCAGAATGCTCCTCATTGCACACAATAAAACTCCTCAGTTCAGTCACCTCAAACCCGTCCAACACAAAATCTTCATACTTAAGCTGCTGCAAAAACTTTTTGAGCAAACTTACGACTAAGACTTTGCAGACTAATTTCACCCGAGTCGAAACCCAAGTTTAAGAAAGATTAACTTGGTCTGTGCGAACAGCAGATGAATTGGGAATCAATAACCCATCTGGAGAGGGGCACTCATTCGTCACAGTGCAGCTTTTTTGATAAACTATGTGGTTTCTTAATAGTTTGGGATCAAAACAGTTCACTAGATTGGATTATCAATGCACACACGCACGCATACATGCGTACATATTCTGAAGAAATGGTTCCCTATTGACTTTAACAGCACATTCAGCCAGATAGTCAAAATTACTCTACATGCTTCTCCACTTTGGGTCTCGAGTCTTTGTTGAGTCATAAATTTGACTCAAAATCCAAGCCATGGGCGATCAAGTCGTGACAAATCTTTGCAAGTCATCAACTTTGTTGCACAACCTGTCCAAGTGACCTCTGACTGTTTCTAAAGTGTTTTCATTAGTTCCTGCCATGCAGTGAAAAGGGCAGCACTGACCACAGCAGTCTGACCCTGGAGAACAACAAGACTTTGTTCACATTTGTTTCTCAAATCCGATTTTTAGATTTCAACTTACAGATGGCCAAATCTGATTCATACGGTCAGACTGTAGCCACATTTGCTTGCTTAGTCACATCGGTTGCCATAGTAACAATGCAGTCGTGAGCACAGTGACTAGGGTGGCCCATACTGGTCGCATTTAAGAGCTTACATCTTGCAGTGGCTCGTTACTTAATGACCAGAACAAGCAGAAAGATTGCACTGTGTTTCAGCCACTAGAACATGAACCAAACCTTAACGTATTAGCCTTCAGAGTGGATTAGGATGACCAGATAGAGGCTAATATACTCTCCTGTTACGTTAAAAATTTACTGAAAAAGTCTCTGTAAAACTATAGCACAAAGTAAAAATGTGGTTCCTCAATGTCTGCAAATGTTTCTGCTATAACATGCAATGCAGCACCGACTTTCTTACGTCAAGAACTGCGAAAAAACCCACATTCAGTCCGACTGCGCAAACTGAGTCATATGTCCAGGAATCAGATTTGAAACCACCTAATTTGATTGGGAAAAAGTCAGATTTCACATTCAGAATGCAGAACATCTGTCCTGCCCAAGTCAGATACGCCGAAAAATCCCATTTGAGCCACATGTCCGAACGAGGCCTTTAAGAGAAGGTGGAACTACTGCTAAAGAAATGAGTCTGCAGACTAATCGAGTTCAGGTGGTCAAGAGGGAGCTATATTTGTTCCACTGATCACAGAGTGGGTGGTATATGGAGGGTGAACGGGGGCAGCATCCTCGTCATCCCTCAACCATTACAGCTGCCCTCTGAGTGCTGAAGAGGTTCTGGAGAAATATGGTCAGAATGGTTAGGGGAAAAGTAAATGAAACTCTCGCTCTTCAGGCTTCTGTGCCTTTGACAGCACCATTATTTTTTTCCTCTAGATCCCACCTAGAGAACGTTCTCGGCCAGTGATGAATGTCCCCCCCCATTCTATCCTCCATTCACGATACACTGTAGGAAAAGAGAGAGAGAGAGAAAGAGAGAGAGTCATTTCATGAGATGGTATGAATTTTTTGTTGCTTGAAAAGGAGAAAGCAGCTCTTCCAGTTGCCAGGCATCAATCCTCTTCTTTTCGTACAGTCAATCTTCGAAAACAAAGCACTTCAAACATACCTGGACGTTTCGGGCGTTTCTTTCGGCATCTGCGTTCCGATCCTCCACAAAAGAGGCGATCAGACGATCTCTCAGAAGCTCGAGGGCTGATAGCTGTGAAGTCGAAAGAGCGGCATGACTCAAGACACTACGGATAAAGAGCTTCGCTGAGCCTCCAGCGACCACCTCACTCGCCCCATCCTTCAGCGCAGCACTCATCCGCAGGCCTCATCCGCCTCTCCACTCACTCCCTCCATTCCCCCGTCCGCCTTCTTTAGCTCCTGTCTGCCTGAAAACAAATAGAATAGATGTCCAGAGGTTTGTAGACACCATCGTTTCTTGTGAAATCAAGGACATTTGATTCCATTTTGCTGCAGTAACAGCCTCAGTTCTTCTGGGAAGGCCCCTAGATGTTGGAACATTGCTGTGAAATTTGATTGAAGCCATGGGAGCATTAGTGAGGTCAGGTACCATGTTGGAAAGGCCACCAGATATAAGAACATTGCTTGTGAGGATTTGATTGAAGCCGTGGGAACAT
>JBBPCZ010000042.1:28797138-28822093 GCA_037974445.1 Brycinus macrolepidotus
AAAGGTTTATCTTATCTTATCTTATAACCACAGGGAGATTTGGGTTTAATAACTGCTTATATGCAGGACAGTAGCGCTGTTTCCTCTACGATCTATTATAAATAAGGGTCTCAAGCACCAGGTGGCAGATTCACAACATTTCGTGTAATAACATTCTGTGAGGGAGCTTTCAGGGGGCTTTAAACTGTTCCAACATCTGGTTCTGATCACCTCTGCTGTTAACATTTCTGTTCCTCCAGAACAGATCATTTTGTACCAAACCGCCTCGAACGACTATGTTTACAGCTTAACCATTTAATTATGCAAAATTATGCATACATTGATAGAATACTCTCTTAAAATCTGAAATAAGGATAAACTATTTAGATATGTTCGTTTTCCTTTTTCATTGTCATCTCTCTCCATGGTTAGAACAATGTGTGGGTGATTAGTCTTGTTGTTGTGAAATGTATCCACCACCGTCCGAATGTCACGGCGACTTCCTATTTTCTTTCCGCGCTCTGCTTGTTGTTCTCAGGGTCTGTCACATTTTGTAAGCCAACATCTCTTTACCCTCGTCTTTTTGTCTTAAATGAGCCAATTTGCCTTAACCTGGGGTGTAACACTGCAGCATCACCCAGTTTAGTGTAATACTTCCCATCACTATAACACATGGACCACGTAAACACCAAGGATCCATATATGGGTCCATACTTCAGTTCTCTACTCACATAACTTCGTAACTTACATATTAGTTACATAGTAAGGACTGAATTGGTAGTTACTGAGTAGTAGTTGCTGAATAACTGCAGTGTAAAGGGTTAAATTTTTAATTTGTGTGGGGTTTGATAAGAAGCTGAGTTGACAAAGACAAGCTCCACCATTATTGATTACATTAATGATCTACTAGAGTAAAAACAAACCTTGCACAGCCTTTCTAAGAGTCCAAAACAATTTATATATTGCATTAAATACACACACACACACACACACACACACACACACACACACACGTATATGTATATACGTAGTACTTTGCAAAAGTCTTGAGTCACTCCTCAGTTCTCCAGGCTTCCTGAAGGATTTTCAAAGTCTCTCATTTTCAGTCCATGTACTTGACCAGTTACCTGTTTTTTATTTGTTAAACCACACAGTGACCTACGTATGAGTCATTCAAGCAGATCAAAGCTCATCTAACTTAAGTCCTGAACCAGTGAAGAAACAGGTGCAGAAGATTCCAGATGATCAGGCGGTGATCAGTATACTGATAGTACTGGGCACCTTGTATCTTTAGGCACGTAAGCCTCACGCAGTAAAACGTTTGTTCCCATTTTTTAAATGTAATCTACTCAGTATGCGAAAGATAAAACAGTTTGAGTGGCAGAAAGGTGATTCAAAGGTAAATAGAAAGAAATGAGGGATAGCTGAAGGCTTTTCTTCAGTACTGTGTATATACACATGCACAGATACACACACACATACATATATATATATATATATATGTATATGTGTGTGTGTGTGTGTGTATATATATATATGTATATGTATATATATATATATATATATATATATATATATATGTGTGTGTGTGTGTGTGTGTGTGTGTAGCAAAAATGTAGACTGTAGACTGTGTTTCAAGTTGTAGAAGAGACAAATCTGATCAATATGCATGATAATCATTAAAATTGCCTGCTTATCATTGCCTGTTAAAAACAGTTAAGTGCAATTAAGTTTTAATTGAGCATTTTAGTGACCATCTAGGAACTGCTTTACATTTTCTACATTATCTATTGAATCATCTGTCTTTGTTTTTTTCTAGCCATAGGTCTGATGTGGTGCATCTGCGTTGAGGGTCCTACCCAGCTGCTATGGCCTCATCCCCCTTCCCTCCCTTCATCACCGTGCTTCTCCTGATCTTGCCCACCCTGCACTCCCTGCTTTCCCGCAGCCCTCTCCCTCACTTGCCAGCCTGTGAGCCAGGCCACTCCTGGGCGGTGCAGCTGAGCCGGGACTCTGACCTGCAGGGCGACTCCCTAGACGAGCTGGCGGAGAGCGTGGCCCGGGTCGCAGGACTGCAGAGCCACGGGCAGATCGGCCACCTCGAGGGCCACTACCTGCTCTGCCAAGGGCTGGACAAGGAGGGGAAAGCGAAGCGGGACCGCCGAGCTGCGGATGAGGCTCTGTCTGCTCACCCTCAAGTGCTCTGGTACTCACAGGAGAACATTCTCAGCAGGTCCAAGCGAGGCATGACGTTCAATGATCCAGAATACCCAAGCCAGTGGCATTTGGTGAGTTAAGCCTCCGTTTAATGGAAAAGCTAAAATGAGTCAAGTTTTCCAGTTAATCCTCTCCTTATTAATAATGTGATTTCTCAATGCTGTCATCACATTTGTTTTGATATGCAAAGACACCATGTACCCTGGAGCCAGTTAAAGGAGGGTCAGGCTAAAGGTTCATTTCAGGCCAAAAACAAAAGACTGTGACCTTCAGTCCCATTTTTGACAGCTTCTAATCACCAAACATTTTAATCAGTATTTCTCCTCAAGCCAATGTAGACATTAAGTGCCTTAGTAAATCTATTTTTTCCTTAGCCAGCTTCGACTGGGTTTGAAGATTCTACTCATTACTGTAATGATTTCAGTTTCATCTGCCGATTAAAGTAATTTTGCCTTTTTGACTTTTGACCTTTTTGCCCTTTGACAAGCATAAAATAAAATACCTTAGTATCGTGTTTATGACCAACTGGTTCACCAGTTGTCCTTCCTTGGACCACCTTTGGTAGGTACTGACCACTGAATACAAGACCTGTTGTTTTGGAGATGCTCTGACCCAGCCTTCCAACCATTACGGTTTAGGCCTCAGATCCTTACACTTGCCTATTTTTAATTCTACCAACACATCAACCTCGACTTGTAATGAGATCATCGATGTTGTTCACTTCACCAGTCAGTGTTTTTAATATTGTGGCCGATTGGTCTGTAAAACTATTATCTATGGTCATTTAATGGGAGTTATATTATCACCGATGTATTCTCTGCTTAATCCTGTCTCTTCTCTACAGCACAATGATGTGCAACGTGGTATGGACATCAACGTAACAGGGGTGTGGGAACATAATATCACAGGAGCAGGCGTCACTGTGGTAGTAGTGGATGATGGGGTGCAGCACACGTTGGAAGATATTCAGCCTAACTATGTGAGTGGACTCTTGTGCTCAATGATAAGGATAAAATGCTAGTATTGTTCCAAGATTTTTTTATGTCAGAATTCTTTATTTGTCACATACACAGTTATATATGTACAACATAGTTACAGTAAATTAAAAGCCAGAATTAGGTAATAACAAGTAGAAAAAGAAATAATATGTAGAAAAACAAACATTTACAACAGAATAGATTATGTACTGTAATAAGTAAGTGTAGTGTGCTAGTTACTGTTAATGTATATAGACATAAATAACAGACGGTATTAAATGGTCACATTCTGTAATTGCAATATGCCTCATTGGAGCCGTTTGTTGTATCAGTACAGTGAAGACTAATATCAAAGCAATATTGTGCAGCTTTATTGCATGTTTTTTACCTCAATAAAAATGCGCTCACTCATCAAACCCTGTGCTGTCCTAGTGTCCAGAGGGCAGTTACGATTTGAACTCGAATGACCCGGATCCCATGCCCCACCCCGATGCCCGCAGTGATAACCACCACGGAACACGCTGTGCAGGCGAGATCGCTGCTGTGTCCAACAACAGCTTCTGTGCCGTGGGAGTTGCATACGGCAGCAGAGTGGCAGGTTGGTAATGTGCTGTATTCATCTCTACATTGGAGCTTGCATAAGTTTGCATGATGATCCTTGTCCTTATCAACTGCCAACTTATCATTGCCTGTTCAGACAAAATATTACACTCAGTAAAGTAACTGAGTGTAACTGAGCTCTAACTGAGCCCCTGCTGAAGGTCAGAACAGAAAGGGAGCATTGTGTTGCCAAGGAATTAGTTTCAGGGACTTGTGCTTTCTCAGAAATTTTCTCCACTGACAAAACATGTTTCATGGTACAATAAGCGGTAAATAAAGAATGAACAACATAATGTTTCCCCACAGCCCGTTTAAAACGTTATGGTTTTGTAGTAATTGTGGTGCCATGTCGTGTATAGACTGTTTCTTGATGCCGGAAGATGCTAATAGATGCCACCGTACCTTTCGCTTTACTTTACAGGTATCAGAGTTCTGGATGGTCCCCTTACAGACAGCATGGAGGCTGTGGCTTTCAATAAACATTACCAGATCAATGATGTTTATAGCTGCAGGTACTTTTTTTTTCTTATAGAGTAAATGTTACCTGCTTTTCCCTTTTTATGCTAGCAGGGTTATTGATTCTTCCCTGTAACAAAAAGTGCAATCACAAGACCATATGAGATCACAAATCTTATTAAAATGAGTTATGCCTTGGAGGCTGTCCTGAACAAACCAGTACTAGGACAGCTTGTACCACCACAGCTGTTCTCAAATGATGAATACATTTGGTTTCTCTTTCATTCAGAGACAGGAGACTGGTAACTAAATAGATTTGCTAGCATTTGGAAAGGTATTACTAGTTTGAGTCATTTCATTTGGAGGACTTTGATAAACATTTTTCAACCGTGTATTTCTGTGTAGCTTAGTAGCTGTTAATTCTGTTGCAGTTGGGGTCCAGATGACGATGGACGAACTGTTGATGGACCACATCCCTTGGGCAAGGTCGGTGCTAATACTGATCTGGTTTTGGTTCTAGCAGTGTAGAATTAGTAGTTGTTCTTTGACAATATGTGCAAAGTTGTGCTTTGTGGCCTGTCTTGTTTGTACTTTTTTATACCTCCTGCAGAGGGCAGCGTCATTAAGCCTCACCTGTGTTCTCGATTACCTGTCAAATACATTGGTAGACCCTGCAGAAACCTTTCTGTCTCAAACGTTTTAGATGGTATATTGAATAAAAGACTAAATTTTCCCATTTTATGATGTGAAATGAGTGTTCTTAAATTTAGTTAGGTGGACTTTTTGTCTGATTTTATGTTTTGGATCTTTAACTTTATATGTAAATGTGTGTATATTCATTATTGTACGAGTACAAGATGATAGAGGACCACCATGTGTTCATGCAATTAGATTCTGTTTTTTTTAGATATTTATGTAATCCTTAAAGGTCCCGTATTCCAAATTTTTCCTGTATTTTTACATGTTTATGTAATCCTTAAAGGGCCAATACTCTACATTTTTCCTGTATTTTTTCATACTTTTTATATTTTTGAGGCTTTATGTCTGTTTGTTGCTGTGCCTTTAAGACCAATAGATATAAATGATTTCTGTTCTGATTGGCTGACCTGTTTTGTTCCTCATTCATACAACAGAGCGCGGTTATTCGTTTCTTATATCATGTATTGACAGACTATTGCAGCAAAGGTTATATCCAGACTGAATAACCTGGGAAGTCAAAAGTACATTTTGAAACTTTTGTTATGTTTACACACTACATGAAACTCTTTTATTTAAAAAAATAATATAAGGGAAATTCAGTTTTCCATTGGCCCTTCAATCAAAAAGACTTGGGGGGGGGGGTTTGTATTTTTTTTTGATCTAATAAGTTATGCCTTGAAGCTTTGCTCAGTGCCATATAACCTTGATTTCCAAGTGCGACTATCTCCAAAGCCTTTCTTGTTTTGTTGTTATTGGCTTTGTTAAATATCAGAGGACAGATTTTATTGCTGTCAGTCAAGAATGTTTGGATCCTAATGGATCTCACGCTGGTGGGAAGCCGTC
The DNA here is from genome assembly GCA_037974445.1 of Brycinus macrolepidotus. Taxonomy (NCBI): domain Eukaryota; kingdom Metazoa; phylum Chordata; class Actinopteri; order Characiformes; family Alestidae; genus Brycinus; species Brycinus macrolepidotus. Next base: position 28,802,910 of record JBBPCZ010000042.1, read on the forward strand.
AGATTCCCGTCCACTCAGTTCCTCTGTGAAATTATAGCGCAACCAGATGTTTTCTGGGGTAGAATGCTGTGACTTGATACTTAGGAAGAAGTTTAGAGTTTTTTTTTTTCCCCCAGAAGCATTGAGCATTGAGTCCAGTTGATAATGTATGTGGCTGGAACACATTGGCATATTGAGGGTTAAGCTTTTAATTGGTCTTAAGAATTTGAGTAATAAATCAGTCTACAGATTGGCGAGAGATTACAAGCTGCAGTGTCTGTGTTTAGGCGTGCAGCCAAATCTGATTTGTTTCCCCACATTTCCGTCATCTTTCCTTTGTCTAAACACATGGAATCTTTTCTGTTCTGATTCGCCACATTCTTGTTCCACTGTATGAGCATGTGTGTTGACTAAATGAAAAAATCAGGACTTAAAACAAATACACTTGTTTCAAGCATTACAAGCCACTGTTTTAACATAGCTGTAAGGCTAATAATAATATTTACAGCAGTTAAGAAGCCGCGGTACGTTTTCTCCCTCGTAAAAGGTTAATACATTGACTTCAGTCATCACTTCGAGTTGAAGTTCTGCTCGTTAAGTTGGATGTTAGTACTTCAACACACCATCTGTACTCATCTGTGATTGGATGTTCCTCCTGCATCCTTTCATCTGCTTGGCATGTACTTTGGAAACTTCACTGATAGTTCAGTACCAGTTATTTCAGTCTCTCTCAATGGCCCAATAAACTAAATCCCAGTAGCCCCTGCACTCCAAAGATACTGAGCTGCAGAGTCTTATGATGATCTGTAGGGAGCTTTAGGTTACAAATGATTTGTACCTTTAATTATATTTTGGGACATGAGGAGGGTAAATCCAAAGTGTGGCTCAAGACAGGCCAGTGGTCAGAGGTGTCTAATGAATTCAGACTTTAAAAGGAGTTCCAACTCATCTGCAAATGTTAAAACTGGCTCAGTAATGCTAAAGATAAAGGACCTGTTGGTAATTAACCAAAGACAGATTTGGGGAAAAAATTCAAAGCATTATCTGGAGTGAAGTGCTGGTGAAAATGTAGTGAAAAGCTATATTTCTGGCTGAAGTTGGAAAAATTTATATCACGTTATAATAAAAATTAAGTACATTTAACTTTTTTCCAAATAAAGACCTACTGGATCATAGAAAGTCTATTTTAGGTTAATATTGGCTTATTTTACTACAAATATCTATATCCAAAATACGTATAAGATATTTACAAGAATAAAATAGCAAAAACAAAACTGAGTGAAAACAGGTCGCTTGTGTTTCCAGCACCAATTGTAATGTTTGTTTTTTAGCTTCAGATTGGTCTTTTTGATGAAGCTCCTCTCTTTGATGCAAAGCCTTAATTGTCTTCACCTTTTTCCCTTGCTTTGCTCTGTCTTTCCCACTCGTTTTCATGCAGCTTACCTTCCTTTTCCAGGATAACTGGCTGTGCGTGCGTGCTTGTCGCTAACAACACAGTAGTGCTAAGAATGTGTGTTTGTAATGCGTCCAAATTTATGTTGCGGTCTCAGGGAAGTTCTGCATTTATTTATTTGGCCTGGACTGGTCTGGCTGCTTGGACTACCCGTGCGTCCTCCGAAAATTACCACTACTGACTCTCCCTTACTCTCTGAGGCGACCAGAGGAGGGTGGGTTCCCCTTTTGTGTCCTGGATCCTCCTGAGGTTTCTTCCTCTAGTTTTAGAAAGTTTTTCCTTGCCTCTGACATCTTTGGCTTGCTCAGTAGAGGCTCAGACTAAGATTCTGTAAAGTTGTTTTGTGACATCAGTTGTCAAAAGTGATATATCATTTTTTGTGGTATCCTGGATGAACCAGTATCCCAGTTGTTAAGTGCTTTTTTTTTTTTTAATGCTGCCTTGCTAGCTTGCTCATTGGCAGTTGGTTTGAGACTGGTTTCATGTAGGTTGGGGCTCAAGCGAGGAACAACTGACCAAAATCACTTTTCAAAAACAAATAACTTAACATCACGTTCACAACCCATTTTCAAAGCAAAGAAACAGAAAAGACTGAATATCTCCCAAATGATATTTGCTTGGGAAAGTTTTCTACCATTGCTCTTTGTCAATGGTACATTAATGCAGGGACATATAGCTATACACATAAATAGATGGACCTAATAAGTTGATAGTTATTTTAATCTCTACAGTGCAAAGCCTGAAAAATAGATCTGCCTTAAAGTCACCAAAACGAACCACGGAAAACCACTGGCAGAACTGTTCAGTGCCTCCACAGCACCCCCTTCATAGCCACTAGCACAGGACATATTCCAAGGAAAGGAAAAACAAGGAAATCCTTGAGGAATGCCTATAATATTATGGCTTATCCCTCTAATATTACGAGTTACTAGAGGGGCATTAGCTGATGCCATGACCGTCTCAGGTGACATACCAGTCAAGAATCTTGCGTGAAAGTACATTATGCAACATTCTCATTTGCTTTGCTGTGCGTGTTTTAAGATGCTAAACAAAGGCTTTAAAAGATTATGGCATGTTTATTAGCTTTGAAACAATCCCCAATCTCCAGGTCTGTGTTGATTAGAATCAGCAGGGCTGTATAAAGGGTCAGCTCTGGCTTTCTGTCTTCTTGTCCAATCCCACTAAAGTCATTCTTTTTTTAACCAAACATGTTTTTGCCTTCTGTTCACAGGCAGCTCTACAACATGGAGTTATAGCAGGGAGAAAAGGCTTTGGGAGCATTTTTGTTGTAGCTAGTGGCAATGGGGGCCAGTATAATGACAACTGCAACTATGATGGCTATGCTAACTCCATCTACACTGTCACTATTGGTAATTTCTTTCTTTCTCTGGCCTTTATTCAACCAGACTGGAAAGTTAAGTTTTTCGATCAATAATGGCAGATTATAAAGTAAAGTGGCCCCTTATAGTCGCGCATGACCACACCACACCACAACACACCACACCACACCACACCACGTGAAATTCTTTCTCTGCATTTAACCCATCCACCAGTTGCCTCCAGCAGTATGGATATTATACTGAACACATTTGTGTCTTTACCAGTTAATCAGTCAAGGGCTGTCAATGTCATTAAAATGAGTTTGTAGCTGGAACATGACTGGTGCATTTCTGCCACGAATCCTACTACTACTACTACTTTAACTATTACTGTTGTTAAGATGTGTAAAAGTAATTTTACTCCATTACTATATTTAAATATTTGGAAAATGTGTACGTTGCTCAGATATTATTTACACTGATACCTGCATTCTTAGCTATTTTTACAAAAATGCATGTTTTACATTTTCATTTAGACCATCACAATACTTATCAATCAAAAAAAATCAAGTCCGCACACTTAAACTTCATATTAGTGTAAAATGGCCACAACTATACTAATATTTCTTTGTGCAAAAAACGGTACTGCCTACCAGTTGCTACATTGCTGATAAAGGTGAACAACTGGAGTGCAGTGTGTTACTGCAGGATATAATGCATTCATTATGGTTAAGAGAATGTAAATTCGCTAGTGTGCATGATGTATAGTGCTGCAGTTCTTAACATTGTTAAAATATTTGCCATTTTAATTAGATATTTGTGTATGGTTTATATATAGATACTTTTTTACCTTCACTCAAGCATATTTTTGCCTTTTTTTTTATTGAGTAATTGAGTACTTTTACTTTAGTACATTTTTGTACTAATACTCCTTTTATTATTTTTATTAGTAGTAGGAGGAGGAGGAGGAGGAGAAGTACCACAACCTTTCTAACAGTAATGGTGAGTTTCTTTATGTTCATGCCTTAGGAGCAGTAGATGAGAACGGCAGAAAACCATTCTATGCAGAAGAGTGCGCTTCGATGCTGGCTGTTACTTTCAGCAGTGGAGGAAGACAACTACGTAGCATCGTGAGTAACTACATCCTGCTGTTGTATCAGTAACAATACCTAGACTATTTTTTGTTTTTCGCTGAATTTGCAATTAAAACCTTGCTGTCTTTCCACTTTAGGTGATTTATAGCTCTCAGACCTAAACCGTTAACTCAAATGTGAGTTCCATTAAAGAATTAGAAGAAGAATCTAGTCATTTATTTACACATGTTCCACATGTTCTGCATTATGCAATAATGCATTGATTTGCTTGTATATTTATCTATTGTGGTGCCTTTCTGACTGTTTTGTGTTGGACATGTTTAAGCTGCCTGACCATTTGGCATAAAACTAATTCTGACCAGACGTAAAGAGGACTGTGAGGTCTGCAGACCGACAGCTAGCCTCTCAGTTTAGGTGGCAAGACTGGCAGCTTGTCATTTTGACACCATAATCAAATCCGTACTCAAGCTCTTGCGCAGCTTCGCCTGGGAATGTGTGTGGTTATAAGGCAGGCAGGAAATCAACACAGTCTCAGGGGATTTTTTCATCCGTGCCAGCACCACGGTGAGAGCGAAATGTGTGTACCGGGCCTCTTCTGACATTCTCCAACCTCAGACACATCTTGTATACCTCATTGGAGCTTTGACACTTGGTAGGAGTTTGTATGACAAAGCCGCTATTTACAAATGGGCCTCTCATGCTGTAGAATGTATAGCATGGCTTAGGGTAGATCTGACAGACCCTGCGTGTCTACAGGTCTGGAAAAGTGTATATGTTTCGAGAGAGGTCGTTTAGATCATTATTACACACACACACACACACACACACACACACAGAGCCAGGCGAATAGCTGTGGGGAGAACATTAGAAAAGGCCTGCTTGAAAAGCTTGTAATGGAACACTGTGTTTGGCATTGTTTACCCTTGTGTCCTTGGTGACACGGTTTGGCAGCTCTAATACACAAACCTCAAATGTGTTCAAGCCACTGCCAACTGTCCAAAACCTCAACCAGACTGAAAAATGGTATTCAGGGCCGGTCTCTGCCTTCTACTTATCTTCAATAATGAGATTTATATTACAAGGCAGCTTGGCCGCATTTGTGTCTCTTTCAGAAAGCAGAACTGGTCCTTCAGAAGTTAGTCTTTAAGAATTACTTGCAGGTTCGTGTATTTACACTTTCTTGCCACAAGGTATTCATTGCTGTATCGCTGCACACTAATCCCCACTGTAAAATTACACTATTTTCCACTGACCCCAGATGTAGTCGATCAGCCAAGACACGTTTGCTTAGATGTCTGACTGCATCTGTGAGGCGAACATTGCTGACGCTTCAAGTCAACAGTCACTCATTTCTACATCACTAAAACTTCTCTCAGCCCACATCCAGCTCTTCATTGAGGTTGTGCGAACTTGTCAGTGTGAATTAGGATACGTGAGCTGTAAAAATCTTCACCATTACAGCCAACGTAAAGGTTGGTGTACACAAAGTTGTAAGGAAGACTGATTTAGGATCAGACATTTAGGGTGATTCTCATCACAAAAACTGATTCTTGATCAGCGCTCCTATTCCTGAGGTGGTTTATGAAGATAGTCTCAATCATGCCTATAGTGTTCGACTACACAGTGAAGTTTTGGTCATTTTACAGCTCACAGTGAGTCATACTGTGTCCTAAACCACAACCCAGAAGTCTGAACACAGCTGTTTGACTACGTTTGGTGTAAGTAGAAATTTGTGTAAATTGCTGAACTATAAGTAAAAAAGTTAGGGGACACTCTGAGAACTCTTTTGCAGTGCTTTTCAAAGGATAAGCGCATGTATAGTAGAAGCCAATGTAAAAAAAATGCCCATTGGTTTCTATTATAAGTGTTTGGAGTCATCTGTCCTTGTTTTAAGTACAAGGAAACACGCCAAAATAATACTCTGTGTTAATCGCCCATTTGCTACAGATGCCCCAGATGGAGATTAGGTTGGGCTGTTCCTTTAAGGAACTGAGTTTGACATGGAGAATGATCATTTGTTCTTTATAAATGTCTGATGAACAGCAGACACAAACCTTTGGATGTGTGTGATATGTCAGTGAGTCGCTGGGTGGCTGATTAAATGCAGAAATGCTGATGTAACAGAGCAAAGCCAGAGAATTGGCAGTTGAAGTGGAAGACCCACACTAAGATAGAAACTAACATGAGCTCAAATGCTCTGGGCAGTTGTAGTAGATTTAGACGAGTTTGATCCATGTTTTGGGAGAACTCCCACTACTTTTGTGCTGTGATTTAGTTGCATGGGGTTACTAAGCTGAAACAATGGAAGGGAGATAAGAGTGATACCACAGTTGGTAAATAGATTGCTACATACTCATTGCTTGAGAAGGATGAAGAGCAGTACTGTTTTTTTGTGCTCAGATTCAATTTAATTATATATCAGGACTGTATCAGGCTATTACAGTATTCATTGATATTTAATCTGTATCGGTAATGCTAATTAACTTGTGTTTCCTTAGTGTCCATCCTACCCTATGTTAAAGGAATGTCTTACAAATATGAGAGGCTTGTCTAATTTGCGTTTTTGTCTCTTAAAATGACACCAAAGAAAACCTTGTTCTTTTTTTGTGAACATTAACCTGACAGAACACATTTGCAGAATGGAAACTTACTGTTCATTTAGTTTGTTTGTGTTTTGAACACAAGAATGCAGCAAATTCCAAGCATTTTAGCAGTTAACTGGCACATCCTGGGAGCTGTGAGTAAAACTGCATGGCAACAAGGACGCTTGATATAAAGGCATTATATCAGACATTTTATCATGCACGCAGCATCTATTATCTGTGGTATACAGTACTTGATCCTCCCCTTATTTCTTTATATTTTGCTTTGCAAAAATATTAGTTTGTGCTGTCAGACTCTCAATTTTGGCACACTGAGTAGATAAAATAAAGTAGATTAAAATAAATTAAAATAGATTAAAATAAAAATTAAAATAAAAGAAATGGGAACAGGTGGTTTACTGCGAAGTCTAAAGATACAAGGTGCCTAGATAAAGGAGTTCCAACCACTCAGCATTCAGCACCACCAGTATACTGATCACCGCCTGATCATCTGGAATCATCTGCACTTGTTTCTTCACCGGTTCAGACCTTAAGTTAGATGGCTTGAATGATTCATGAAATGCATTCTACTGAAACTGGTCAGCTTCAGGGACTGGACTGAAAACGAGAGTCTTTGAAAGTCCTTCAGGAAGTCTGGAGAACTGTTTCTCAAGACTACATTAAAATACAAGAAAGTCTGACTCTTTGGAAGCAAAATATGAAGAAATGAGAGTTGACTAAAAATTCTGCTAAAACTGAAAACCAGCAACATGTTGTGTCAATAGCATGTATCACCCAGCCTTGTTCTTTTTTTGATCCAGTTATGCCATAAGGAACTCTTTTTAACCAGGGTAATGCCTGTGTAATGTAGTTTTAGACTTGGCCATTCATTTTATTTTAAGCTGGAGCCCATAACTCTGTGGAACCACCTCAGTAGCTGCTTCTGAGGCACAAATAGCTGGAAGTTTAATGTTATGCTCTCATACACTTCACTTTATGTGCATGTGTTCAACCAAAAGAAATCTTCAGGCTTCTCGCTGATCTCACTCAAGGCATTTTGGCTCACATTTACAAACAGAGTACCTCCAGTCCGGGACAGTTGTTTAGACATACTTCATGTGCCAGGTTTTTCTGTTTGTTAGCAGCCTCCCAGCAGCCTCCCAGCAGCCTCACTCATCATATGCTACTGTAAAAAGTGCTGTTTAACACATCACACCTTCGTTTCCCATGAGTTTTTGTTGTTTTGGTGTTTTTATCCTGAATTTTAGTTGTTACATCTTGTTCTCTCAGGCTTCATCATGGCAGTAGAGCGTTTATGTAGGATAAAGCTATATTTATTTCTATACTTCTGTCTAGTTGTAGTCTGTGTAAGTTAATGAAACAAAAATGTTATTGCTGTCCCAAAGCTTAATTTTTTTTCATGTCTTTCAGAGCCTCTGCCGTCCCAGTGAAATTAAGAGTTTTCACATGCCTTTAAATGTGTTTGGGAAACTGTTACTTAAAAGGCACATGCCATGGAAAAGAAAGAAATTGTTTAAATAAGACTGTAGCATGTAAACACTGTTAGAATTTCATTTAAAATTTCGAAACATTACTTCCTATTTTCTATGGTCCATCCATGAAAACAAAAGTGTGAAAATGGTTTATTTTGACTTTATGACATAACAAAAACATATTTACATATATCTGCCCATTCAGCCTACAGTGGATTGTACTGGCACATTTAGGTAGATGTTGTATGGGGTGTTTCATCCCAGGCTGCCTGTTGATTTAGGCACAATGCAGGGCAGCCAGTCATGTTGAAATAGTCAATATAGTTAAATGTATTACGACAAACCCAAAGAAAAATGTCATAAATGAACCTCCAAGAAAAGTTAAAAAGATCTAGAATATGAGCACTTTGAATTTGCCTGTTGTGAAGCTGTAATAGCGTACATGAGATTGGTATATACCACCAGTCAAAGGTTTTTGCACACCACATGTTTTTACCACTTATCCCTTTATTTCATAAACTGCAGATTTTTATTCTTGTTAAACATTGGAAAATTGTTGAGTGAACAACTCTAGATGAAAATATGTCAAATAAAGCACAGTTTCCTTTATAAGATGGAAAGAATCTGTAACTGTGCATGTCTGACATCCTATCAACTGGTTGTGTGGTGATGCAGAGTCAAATTCTAGACTGTCCTTTAACTTTAAATGCTCTAGTTAACTGTTTCATCCCATTGGCTGACACTTAACAGCTTGTTAAAAAAAGTTGTCTGGTGGTCCACATTATAATTAGGTGACTTTTTGTAGGTCTGTAGTGGTGAATAAGACCACTGAAAAATTTTCTGGCTAATAAAGGTACTTAGATTGTGAACATACTGTAAATTGTATTTGTTAGCAAATTATATTGAGTGTATTTTTAGTAAATAGTGACTAACATACAAATGTTAGATGCATGTGAAGACTTTTGACTGGTAGTGTACCTGGTGAGGAAAGAAACTGTTAGGTTTAGAGCCTGTTTTCCAGGGCAGTGTAATAACCATAATTAATTTGATGTGTGTGTGTAGGTAACATCGGACTGGTCGCTACAGCATGGAACAGGTTGCACTCAGGGACACACAGGCACTTCTGCAGCAGCTCCGCTGGCAGCTGGTATGGTGGCACTGATGCTGCAGGTGCGACCCTGTCTAAGTTGGCGTGACGTTCAGCACATCATAACGTATACAGCTACACGGGTACGGCTTTTCCTATATCTTGCACAAATACAATAATCCTTTGTATGTTCGAATAGCTGATACACATACACTATGTCCAAAAGTATCAAGACATCCCTTCTAATGAGTAAGTTCAGCTACTTTAAGGTGCACTTCTTGCTGGCCTGCGTTCAATTTAACAAGTACAGCTTGTATAATCTCCATAGAAAAGCACAGCCCAATCGAATGGGTTGCTCAGGAGCCGCAGCTCCCCAGCTTTGGGTTCTGGAGCAGTCGAACTTTGGTTTCTAGAGTGATGGAGCTCCATCTAGTACCATCAAGATGAACTGGAGTGGGATTTGTGATTCAGAACTAATCATCCAACATCATTTGGTGCCAGACCTCACTAAAGTGCTTGTGGCTGAATGCAGTTAAATCCTCATAGCAGTGTTCCAACATCTAGTCTAAAAGTAGAGCCTCCGGGAGAGTAGAGGCTGTTACAGCAGCAAAAATAGGACAAACTCCATATTAACACCCTTGATGTTGGAGAAAATGTTGGATTAGCATGTGTCTACAAACTTTTGGACATTTATTTAAATGGAAAAAAATGCATACTTCTAATTATGAAGGTTTTTTGCTGATATGGGAACCAAACTTTTTTTCTTTAAATTATAGAATACACTGTCTATTGCTGGATTTAATATATTGGGGGGGAAAAAACCTGACATACTAGATGTGCCATAATGTAAAATTCAGCAAATAAACAGTAATGATAATGTATAATGACTCTTAGATTATAACTACATTAGCTATGTTTTATTGCTGTCTGTGTGTCTGTCTTTATATGTATATTCTTGTGCGTGTATATTTTTGTTTAAAGTATGACTCCGAGGGGGATTGGGAGACCAATGGAGCTGGATTCCACCACAGCCACAAACACGGCTTTGGTTTGCTCAACGCCTGGAGACTGGTCAATGCAGCCAAGGTATAGCATGTCCTCAATACTGTACCCTCATATTTAGAGATATGTGGATGTAGAAGTAACTGTCTGTATGTGTTGTGTGGGGCAGGTTTGGGAATCTGTGCCATTCTTGGTGTCCTACCAGAGTCCGCTTTTAAAAGAAGAGGAGACAATCCCAGCCTATCCAAACAAACACACCCTCACCTGGAATGGTAAGAGCTGTCTGGATTGGGACCTAATCATTTCTCTTTTGTTTCTTGTATATGGAAATGTGTCCTGCTTGGGTTTGGCGCTTGGGTTTGGCTAGTTTTCAAAAGGGGACAAAATCCTTCCATATTAATAAAACCAGGCTGTTTACCATCCATGTCTTACACATGGTGACATCACAAGCCAGAGCATTTAGCAATGAATGGAAGGCTCACAACCCAAAACCACTGACCAACCATAAGAATTAAAAACATCTTACTCTTCGAAAACTGGGAACAAGAAATGATGCTCTGTGTTGAAGCAGGACAGCATTACACTGCAAAAAATCACTGTATGAGAAATATGTAAAATGAAAACAAAAGAGATATTAGAATCAGGCAAAATGATCTGCCAGTTTAGTGAGAACATTTCACTTGTTAAGCTTTAAAAAAAAAAAAAAATGAAAAAGTTTCTGAAAACTAGATTATCTTACCCAGTCAAGTCAGATCCGTAATTAACAAGATCACTTATTTCTTTTCAAGATTTTCTGGCTTGTTAAGATTTCATTTTTTTGTAGTGTGTTTGGCAGAGTCTATTCATAACCAGACTCGTTCTTTGGTCAGACTCTTTCTGCTGTGCCAAAGACAAGAGAAATTTCTACTTATTGTCAACCATTCAAGCAAGTATATCTGTGGCTTGGCCTTTCAATTCAGTCCTTGGACCTCTGTCATTGCTGATGGCTGCTCTTTTTAGAATTAGGCAAGTATTTTGACCTTTAGTTAAAATTCGACTTGATTTGTTTTTGTCATCCAGAACCTGCTTCTTGTTACTGAGGAGGCTGGTTGCACTGCAAGAGTTTGTTCGAGATTAAAAGAGAGAGAGAGAGGGAGAAAAAGAGAGAGAGAGAGAGAGAGTTTGGTAGGACCCTGCCAACTGGCAATCAGCAACTTGCCCTTATTAGGCAATGTTTTGCAACGTCTCTGTCACTGAATGCACAAGGAAACCAAGGCATCTCTTCCCTCCCTTTTCCTCTCTATCTCTTTCTCTCCATTTGTTCGTTTCCGCCTTGACGTTACCCGCCGCTGTCACACAACAGCTCAGCGATCAAGTGAGGAATGAAAGTGTAGTTGTGTTTCTCTTTATTTCTGCCTCTGTCTCACTGACTTTGTTTTTCCACACTCTGTTTTCCAGACTTCTTTCTAAATTAAACATTAGTGGATCGATTCTGTTTGGGGCCTGTTTTCTGGATACTTTGTAGCCGTGGAAAGTGTGGTAGTGTTAGATTCTGCAGAGAGTAAAAGTACATGTCTTTCTTCCTCTAAGCCCTAGACCAGCCCTGTTTGTGTCCATTAATATGAGGGACAACAGATATTTCTTTAGTCCACAGGATCTGGATGTGAGTGAGATATTTTATTACACCCTTAAACATTTCATTACACAGCATATCTTTTTCTTTGACTGAAGTTGAATACAGTTAGTATGGAAATGCTGAAAATATATATTTGCTGTCAGAATAAAACCTCAAAAAAATCTTCATTTCAAAGGAGAAGGAAGCAAATATTTCCATTTCAGTGTGAATTAATGTAACAAGATGTTTTTCTAAGTCATTTTGGACTATCTATATATCTGTTCATCCTGAAATTTTGAGGCAATGTAAAGGACATCTGGTATTATTAAATGATATAAAAATGATGATCATATATTGTACTGGAGAATGTTACATAACAAATACTTCAGAAACGGAGAGGGGTTGTTTCATCCAGAGATAAAGAGAATGAGGAGGAAACTTCAGGATGAACAAGGCTTCAAGAGGAGGAGGAGCCCAACCCTTTCTGGCTACCTCCAGTTTGCAGGAGTTGTTTTAGCAATAAGAGATTCATGCGTTAAACAGACAAATTTATTACAGCCGTTCGTTGTGAAAACAATGACAGATCAAATTTAGCAAGTTATGATCCAAAGTGATCTAGGAATGACTAGATCTGTTGCATTTATAAGGGCAGAGTAAGTTTAGGAAAATGCAGATTAGAATCAGAAGTTGATGCAAAACTTGATAAAGCATAAAGTAACCAGGGTGCAAGTCAGAATCACTTGAGATTACTAGGAGAGGCAGAAATGTCAGATACAGCACTTAGTGTCACCAGAGAAGTCGGGACTGGTGCATAGTGTCACCAGAGAAGTCGGGACTGGTGCATAGTGTCACCAGAGAAGTCGGGACTGGTGCATAGTGTCACCAGAGAAGTCAGAACCTCAATACAAACTGTAGGGCAATTAAAAGAGATGCAAGCCATTTCACGAGACAGTAGTAACGTTACAGTTTCCTAATACTGAATCATCAGATAAATAACAAGACAAGACTAATTGTTAGCTGTTGCTACCTAATAATGATCACATGATACCAGTTTTCTTTTCCTGTACCAATACTGAAACCCGAATATCAGCCAATACCAATACCAGTCCAGTACTTTAAGACTACCAAGGTTAAGAGCCATTTTTACTAAACATACTGAAATTGCTCAGATTTTGATTTTTTTTTTTTCTTTGGATCCACAAACTTCTGCTAATTAACCTCATATTAATACTGACTACTGGATCAGCGCCATCTGTAATAATAATTGGTTCTTTATACTAGCTATGAGTATTATCATCAATAAAATTATTCAGTAATGTGGGCTCCCCCTTCTTAGTCCCCCACCCACACCTGCCCAAAGCTCCAGCAGATCTTTCTGCAGTTCAGAATAGGGAATATTCAGTCAAAAAAGATGGAATAGGGGTACATTCCACAGTGTGTTAAAGAGTATTTAAAGAGTTGTATTATGCACCCCATTAGACCACATGCTGGAGGCCCAGTAATGCTAAGATGGCGTGGTCAGTTAAGCCTGTGTGAATGCCAGCGAGGGGCCGTTTTCCTCTGGAGAGTTGTGTCCGAGGAGATGAGGCAGAGAAGAAAAACAACAGCAGTTAAAATGAACAAAAAGTCTGAAATGTCAGTGGGCTGAGTTACATTCTGAAAAAGAAAATTGGCTGAAAAACAATCAGAGATGTTTAACATCGTTTTCCCTCAACAGCTGACATGTTTACATGCGGTGCTTGTGTGTGCGCGCGCGTATGTGTGTGTGAGTGTTTGTGTTAGAGAGTCGCAGGGGATTTGCAGCATTCAGTTAACTACATGACAGAACTCCTCAAGGATTTCTGAATTCATCAGAAGCCCTTTACTTGTTTATGCGTGGCTTGGTATGCCCACTGCAGTTTGTGTTTTTCTTGTTTTGCCACGAGGCTGTTTTGTTTCCTTGTGAATATGTGCAGTAGACGGGACTATAGGCATAACATCAGCCTCCTTTGTTAAAAATAGATTTTCCTTTTTTTATGAATATTATTTAAATACACTAAGGCTATAAATAAACTATGTGTAAAGTAATGTTTCTAATACACTATTGATAATAAATATTAAAGTAAGCTTTTTAATAGTTGATCTTTTGCCATGAGACTGTTTTATTTATTAAATTATTGAAATTATAGCTATAGTACCGCTATATTAAAGCTACACATAAAATATATGTAAACATATATTGCCCATAAACTATACACAAACTAATATATATTAAATAAAATGTATATAGATGTATATCATATAATTTAATAAAAATACATCAGCCCCATGTCAGTGTTTGAGAGCAAAAACTATTTTCATTAAACAGGAGTATAATCGGAAATAAAATAAAAGCTCTTTAGTGAAACACTGTCAGTGGCTAGCATTTGTTCTTAAAATAATTCAGGAGCTCTTTTTTATCAGAGGAGTGTTTGATGCACAAAATCACTTCCATAAAACCATTTAAGATACTGAAGTAACTCGTGTCATGTGTTCTAAAGCTAAAGTATAATCTCATTTAACATTTTTCCTTTACAAGAGGTAATGTTTACACATATTCTGGCATCGTTGAATTTTTTTGGGGATGAGTTTTCAGTCATGCCGACCTGTGATACATAAATGTGCTGAAGATATGCTTGTTGTTCATTAAACAATGTTGACGAATGCAGAATCACCTGCCAATCTGAGCTCTGCTTCCATGAGTTGTTGGATTGGTTTAGGAATTTTGCACTTTGTTCCTGCTCTGATAAGCCACATCGATTTTTAGTCAGAAATTTCACATGGTCATCCCCAGACGTTCTCGTTATGAGACTACCAAGAGATGTCACAAGAAACTAATATGTTTATGTATGTATGCACCTACGCAGTCTACAGAGGTTTATTCCCACCCATTCACAATGTTATGAGGAATGTTTCAGCCTGGACTGAATACATGACAGCCAATCAGAACAGAGCTCATTTACATATATCTTAAAGGCATAGTTACAAAAAAGTTCAAATCTAAGGGATAGACAGGTTGAAAAATGGCCATGTAAAAACATAGTCTTAGGCACCTTTGCAAATTGTTTAAAGCCATTTATTTTGGCAGTGGGTTTCTTTCTGCCCACAAAGACACAAGTGAACACAATGCAAACAAACAAGGAAGCAGTAAAAAGGATCAAGATTTCTTTTTTCTAAAATGTAGTTGATATTTTGGGAGCTGGTTAGAAGAACACAGGTTTGGTTCCAGATTTCTGCTCTATGCAAACCAGTCATTGTGTGGATTTATAAAATTCCATAAGCAACACACCTACTTTAATGTAATGAAGTGAAAAGAGCCAACCCAGGTATTTGATGGAGCTACAAGTAATACTGGGCTTCCATGAGGAAAGAGGTCTGGAAATGGTTAAGCGAACTCTTTGCCATACATATAACCAGTATTTACTGCGTTAATGTTATTTGTATTTATTGTAATATTAGTGTTTTAACACTAACTTAACAGTATTGGCCAGTAGTAAACAGCTTTTAAAAAAGCCTTATAATTTTCTCAGGTGCTTTTTTTGTTGTTGCTCACTGTAAACAAGGAAAGTGTAAAATCAGATGAAGCATAAAAAAAGAAAGATATGTACTCTCTATCCGTCTCTGTCGTCGTGTCTCCTTAGGGAACTCCGCTTCCCTATATGGTTATGGCGTGTGGGAGCACATTAGCAAACAGTGTTTGAGGAAATGCCAGGGAGTTACAGTGTGCTGGACACTGAGGCAGGAATTCATAAAGGAGAGGAGAGGTAGACAGTGAGTTTTCTCCTGCAGTAGCCTTTTACTGTGTGTGTGTGTGTGTGTGTGTGCGCGCGCGCGCTCTTAAACCCATTAAGCAAGAGAAAGTGGGTGCCATGTATATTTTTGATTATTTTAGTGTCACTATTACGTGGTGTAAAGGAGTCATTCTTCTTTTTAACAGTGTGGAAAAAGGCTGACATTTCTGTATAATTCAGCTATTGAGTAAATAAAGTCGTTCAGAGTGTTTTACCTCTGTTTTACCAATAACAACACTGCATACAAAAGCGACAAGCCACTTTATTATATACACCCACCTTGTGTCTACACTCATTGTCCATTTTTTCAGCCCCACTGACCTTACAGGTGCACTTTGTAGTTTACAGTTACAGACAGAAGTCAGTGTGTTTCTCCCTTCATCAATGGTCAGGACCACCAGTGAGAAGGTATTATTTGGATGGTGGATCAACACAGCAGCGACACTGACACGGCCGTGGCATGTTAGTGTGTGTTGCGTACAAGTGTGGAAATTACAGTACGGAATTTTGTACATATTTTACAGCTCTCGTCTTTTCTCTTGTTCCCATAACCCCACGTCCTGCATCAGGAACAGTTTGGTCCAGATCAGCTCGCTAACATGTCTTTCCCAAACATACTCTGACGTTTGTGTTGGAGCAGCTGAGCAAGCCGACCATAAATAAAACTGCATGAACTGAAAAATGAGTTGTGAAAGTGCTGCTCTGACATTAATAACCTTTGAAAACAAAGCCAGTGATCTGAGCAGTTGCATTATATCACTTTCTGGGTTCAGCATGTTCTGCTGTGTGTTTGTAAAAGGTCCTGATGTTTTCATAGACTTTCAGTAGTATATTGAAGTTTTAACAGAAGAAGCCATGAAAAGTGAAGGAAAGTCCGTGTTTGAATCATGCACATACCATTAAGCCTGTGACACAAATAGGATAAATAAATAATGGTGTAGCAAAACCAAAATCTGCAGTTTGGCAACCCACGGTTTCGCTTACAGTGCATGTGATGGGAAACACATTTTCTTTTGTAGATTTTGATCACTATTAAAACCTCCTCAAGGCACGGGACTCTGATCGAGTTTAAATGCGCTGGAAAGTCATGGTATGAAATTCCAATCTGACCACATTTCAGTACATACGTAGCCTAAAAAGATGAATGAAGATTAAAGGCAAAACTTTAAAGGGCTGGGTAAGGCACAATGCATTACATTTACGACAGACTTCTCTAGTTACAGAGAGATCGGTTACAGTAACATTATATAACTAGTGCTCCAGATACTGCCCATTCATAAAGCAACTGTGTGCAACTGGTTTATGTGCTGGAAGAGGTTGTTGCTTTAACTGCTGGAACTGATCATGCAAAAAATATCCTTGATGTGGTGCATATGGCTGTATTTTCACCTCACATTGGCACTGGTTTGTATAAGAGAAAAATTCGGAAGTTGGTTTAACTGAACTGTAATGCAAACTGAACTTTGACTCGAGAATCGATCAAACCATTAAAACGATGGATTGTTTTGCTCCAACAAAGAAGTTACATTGGTGTGACTTTTTCACTCAGTTTGGTTAACTATTTACACTACTATTTTCCTGAGCAAGAACTGTCACAGCTGTCATTAGGATAAAATAGTAAATATTTTATTACTATTTAATATTTAACCCTGAGCAGCACAGATCCGTGCCAGAAGTTCAACAAATGGTAAATTGTTGTCATATGGCAAAACAACTCCTTATATGGAAGTTCCTCCAATTTGTGTTGGTGGTTGAGGTGTCAGACGTCATACTGAGCTTTGTTTGGTGTTCCTATGTCACATAGATCCAAAGTTATTGTAATTTAAAATTCATATAATAATAATAATAACCACTACTGGGGTTTTAAAAAATCAGGTCTTAGAAACAAACAGAAAAAAACACAAGATCTTTGAACCTGGGAGAACTTTCACAATAGTCTCCGCCCACAAGTGAGTGAAAGAGCAGCAAACAGCAAGTATGTAGGAGAGCAAACACCGGTTTTATACTGTTTTACACTGTTTGTTGAACTTAGATTTTACTAATACACTCTGAGTTCTAAGGGTTAAAGCCTGAAATTGCATACTAGATCTCCTTCTGTCTCTCTCTCTCACAGTCACAGCTGCAGACCTTCAGCAGTCAGGCATGCAGACCCTAGAACATGTGTCTGTTACCATGACGATAACCCACCCTCGACGTGGCAATGTGGAAATTGTGCTGCTCTGCCCAAGCGGAATGACCTCACTCATTGGGGCCAGGAGGGTCCTGGACGTGTGAGTGTATAATCCCTGCCTCTTTCACTTTATTCCCCATTCCCATGTACACAGGGCCAGGTTATTACTTTCATTCAGCTTGGACACTGATTTCACACCTACCACCTGTTAGTGCCTGTTTATCATCAGTGCACCAAAATACCATTTCCTCTTTTTCGGAAGGCACTGCCTCTTTGGGACCTCATGAACTTGGTCTGGTTTAAAACTGTGCACTGCAGGGCGGTTGTTTTCCAAGAGCAGGGGATGGGCCCTCTTGGGCTTAGAGCTCCACATATTAAATAAAAAGCCAGTTAAGCCCACACAACACTTGTCTGTCATTCTGCATGCTCCAAACTGACTGGTTATCGCAGCCCTCCAGCTCTGACTGCATTGTTGTTGTTTCAAACAGAGATGCCACCGGCTTCACTGACTGGACTTTCTCCACTGTACGGTGCTGGGGAGAACGAGCCGAGGGCCAGTACAGCCTCCTCATCACTGACCACAGTAAGGCTTTTTTTTTTTTTTTTTTTTTAGGTTATAGGTTTATAAAACATTTCTCCCCGTGGTTTACTCTCGGGTTTATGAGAGTTTATTCTTTTTGCTTTTCCAGGAGAGGCTGCTCTTTCTCTGGGCACTCTGAAGCATTGGAAACTCACTCTGTACGGCTCGTCTTTGTCCTTCCAAGACGTGTTGGACAGACAGAGGTGAGTTACAGAGCGTTAATCGTCTGTGTCGCTTCATATAGATGACCATTGAACTACACGTTATATTGTTTGATGATCATTTGAGAAACACTGCTTTAACCAGTCCAACCGGTCATTCCCACCATTTTTCATTACACCACTATTTATTTTCATTCTATTTCTGTTACAGGCTTAATGTCCGTGTGCATGATCAAACATGCATCCTAACCAAACACAGATGTTTACCACTATGTGTTTAGCATATTGCACTGTATTGCAGCATGTAGCACTATAATTCCAATAAGTTATTTCATTTGTATGCAACTTTACCTCAGACATTCCCAGATATAAACCACTGTTAAAGCTGCTTGCCTGTATTCACATTTTCCTGAACTGTTTCATCAGGGCAGAACTGTTTTTGCTGCTGCAAATACTTGACCTGTTTCCAATTGTCAGCCAAAATAAGCACACTTTTAGATGTGTTTTCTTTGCATCTAGGCTCGTTAATAGAAGGAATGTCTCTGGATTGTTTTTTCCAAGTGTTTCCAGGCTGCATTTTTAGCTCGCAATGACTGAGCTCTGATTGGTTGTTTGTTGATTGACAGGCTCATAGAGGAGGCGATGAATGGGCAGTATCTGCACAGCAGTTTCTCACTGCCCTGCCCTCCTGGCTTAGACATTCCTCCAGAGATAGTGAGCCCTTTTACCTCCAATAGCCTCAAGGTATGTCTCCTCTCTCTCTCTCTCTCTCTTGCTCTCTTCGTCTCTCTCCCTCTCTCTCTCTCTCTCTCTCTCTCTCTCTCTCTCTCTCTCTCTCTCTCTCTCTCTCTCTCTCTCTCT
>JBBPCZ010000042.1:28823078-28837892 GCA_037974445.1 Brycinus macrolepidotus
CTCTCTCTCTCTCTCTCTCTCTCTCTCTCTCTCTCTCTCTCTCTCTCTCTCTCTCTCTCTCTCTCACTCTCTCTCTCAGCCACAGGAGCATTAGTGAGGTCAGATACTAATGCTGGATGGTCATTTCTGGATCATGAACTTCAATTCATGACAAAGATTTTAGAATATCATTCCAGATCATTCCAGAGGATGCAGTTCCTCTGCTCCACTGCCCAGTAATGGGGCTTTATTTTTGCATTCTGTTGGAAAAACTTTTCTATGGAGATTTTACAAGATGTGTGTGTGTGTGTGCAGCTTAGACTCTGGCCTGTGTGAACCACCAGCATAAGAATAAGTAGATACCAAAATATTCCTGTAAGTCAATACCGGGAAATGTTCTGAATGTAAAGGTAAACTCTGTTCTCTATGTCATGCTCCAGTCTTTGCTGCTCCTGGGCTGTTTTGCACTGTTCTGGTCCCTATACTACACCTTGGAGGTGACTCTGGCCCACGTGGACTGGCGGGGGCTGTGGCGAGGGGTTCGAGGAACTGCTCGGGTTGGGATGGCTGGCCTAAAGGACGGCCAGATGCTGGAGATGCAACCTGTGACGGACATCGAGGCCAAGATCCCCCTCATCGCAAACGATGAGGACACATAGTACTCAGGGGAAAAATAAATAAACTGGAACTGGACCTATAACCCATGCACCTTACTCAGGCTGAGCTAGCGCCTGAGCTGGCCAGTGTTCAAGTGCTCACTTTAAAACATAAAGGTGGGTTCTCTTAGCTGTGATTTTTAGAAGGGTTTGATGGACCTTTCAGCTGATGTGTGGTACATTCTTGCATCTGAGCATGGCTTGTGCAAGTTGTGGGCACATCTAGACTAAATTAAACAATGTTTTATGAAAGAAAACAATCAAAGGGCCATTTGGAGCTTGCTTCTGAGGTTGACAAATGGCATTGGTGTGGAGTGCGTGTGTGTGTGTGTGAGAGAGAGAGTGAGTGTGTGTGAGAAAATGAAAATGGGGAGGGTGTGTGCGTCCTTTCAGATATGTGTGAGTAAGAGAGAGAAGAGTGCTATATTTTTATTAAATTATATACTATTTTGCGGGTTTTGTTCTTTTGAGATATATATTGACTGGGTCAATTTGAGTTGTTTTTACCAATGCACTTTTGGTTTTAAATGTTCTTTTCCCAACAGTTTTTGCCCAAGACTTTTACGCTGAAAATGTGGAATGATGCACACAATTCAAAATGTTGGTTATCTACAGCTATACCCATTTTACAGGGCATGATTTCTATGAAAATGGATGCATTTTGAGACTTGAGTCTTTTTACTGAGGTGAAGTGTACTTGTGTGAAAAATCCAAAGATTGAAATGTGAACAGCTGGTCTGAATGAAGTCAATAAAAACATGTCAGCTGAAGCTTTCCTGTTTTGATGTCTGATTTCATCTACTGCCATGGTGGCATATTGATTCAAAATAATAAATGTGCGTATAAAGCAGAGTCCCAGCACTGAGATCATATTCTGTTGCATCTGTGTGGAGTCCAGGAGTTTTCTTATGGCCTCCAGCGATATTTCAGCATCGGTCAGAAACACTTTACATCTTGCTGTGATTTTTACATCCTCCCATTTCAGGGATGTGAGAAGGAAGGCAAATGCTGCAAGTTTGACATTGCATTTTAATGCTGGCAGCAAGCCTCATACACTCCACCGTGACCTGTAGTTCTGGCCAAGTTTATTGGCCGTGTTCCATGTTTCTTCTGAAATAAACTGAAAAAGAACAGAAAATTGGCCTGTGCTACCAAATGCAAGGTTGTTGTCGCTTCCATGTAAATTTCTATATACTTACATTTATGTACAATTTCTATTTAGGAGACCTGTGTGGCTGCACTAAAATGCATCAAAATACACTGTTCATCAAAATAACATCTGTAATAACTCGGAGTACTTTTACTTTTTATCTGTAACCAGTCATTAAACTTTAAATTTTGTACACAATTAGAAATATATACAGGATATTTGTACTTTTATTCAAGCACAGAGGTTTTGTATGCATGTCTATTCGTGCATAAGGAAAGATATGTATGAAAATGATTATGAAAATGTTCGATGGAATCAAAATCAGAGCAGGCTTTTTTGAGAACAGCAGTGTTATAAACATGTCCATCACTTTATTTTAAGGCTCCTTAAATCAGTGCAATGTCACTTGTTTTCTTGTGATTACATAGTATTACATAGCATAGTATTAATAAAAATTTTGCTTTATAAATTGTAACTTAGTGCTTATATATGTGTTACGGAGTCCCTATGTTGGCCGCCTTTAAATACTGTCGGCGAACTGTTGGTAGGTCTTCCACCACATGCTATAGCTAATCTGCAATAAGTCCCACCTTAAAAAAAGAGCAGTGAAGCCTTATTTTAGTTCATTTTTTAATTAGACAATATACAAAAATACAAGGCTGCACCTGTGCTATGCATTGGACAGAGAAACAGCCTCACATTTTAGTCATTACAATTCTAAAAATAACTTGTTTTTGCATTGCTTTATTTGTGTATAGCTCTCGCCGCCAAATGAAGGTTCCTTAAAGTAACGATCCAAATGATTGCAACCCTTTAAATGATGTTCTGTCAGTCATCAAGTTCCTTTATTATGTTGTTACCAAAGTCTTGTTGAGAACATCTGGACATATAAACCACAACCAAGGTTTACAGAATTCATGTGCTGCATTGTCAAGCCAGGATTCGTTCAGCATTTGCAGTAACACAATCGTTCGTAAAGACTTGCAGACTTGCACGCTGCCCCAGACCTACAACAGCAGTGCTCATTTTGTTTATGTTTATGGTTATGATTTTGCATGAGTGGAATTACTGTGGTGTGTTTATGAGTGATAATGCTGGTTCTGTTCTTATCTGCACTGAGTGGGGTGAACTCATTAGGCTCTTTGGGGCAGAACCCCATTTTAAAGAGGCTCTCTTGGGGTTGGGGAGTAGGTGGGAAAATTGGAGGGGTTGGCTTTAGAGGGGGCGAGTGGGTTCAGTTGTTTATGATCTGTCTGGGTCTACCATAACCTGTCATGCCAGCTTGGGATGCCCCTTTGTTGGAGCCCATTTGCAGGCCGATAACACTCTTCCCTGATTTAATCTGGTCGTCAGAGAAATCCCGCCGGTTCTCCTGAGCTTTCCTGCAGTGGAGATAGAACAGCACCAGATAAGCATTCAGGATACATTATGGATACATCCATGATATTGTTTTTCTATAGATAGATAGATAGATAGATAGATAGATAGAGCAAGTTGTTTACTACTGGGAAGTAGAGTTAAGTTAGTCTTAAAACACTAATATTACAATAAATACAAATAACATTAATAAAGTGAATAGTGGTTTTCTGTGTAGCAAAGAGTTCGCTTAACCATTTCCAGACCTCTTTCCTCATGGGAGCCCAGTATTACTTGTAGATGCCATCAAATACCTGGGTTGACTCTTTTTACTTCAATAGATTAAATTACGTGTGTTGCTTATGGAATTTCATAAATCCACACAGTGACTGGAGGCATAGAGCAGAAATCTGGAACCAAACCTGGGCTCTTCTAACCAGCTCACAAAATACCAATTACATTTTAGAAAAAACTAATTTTTTTTTTTTTTTCTGCTTTCTTGTTTGTTTGGATTTATTCGAATGTTCACTTGTGTTTTTGCTGGATATATTAGTCACCAAGGCACCTGGCATTGCTTCTGGTGGTTTTAGCTCCAGCCCCAGAGGTAGTGTGTAAAGTTAAGGTTGGAATTAAACCTCTAGAGGCCTGATCTCCAGAAGTAGGTTTGGGCAGCCCTTCCTTAAACTAGTGAAGCTGACGGATATTCTAGACACTACGTTGCCACTATATAGCCACTACTTACTTGAAGAACCAATCAGGGTTGCCACGGAAAGTGCCTTCGTCCTTTGTGACTGCAATGCTGCCGAGGGCCATCAGTGTTCTCTGCACTGCAGCCAGGTCCTTTCCTTTAGGCACAGAAAAGTGGAGTTATGAGGCTAAGACAAACTAGGCTGAACACAGAGTTGGTGTTGAGGGGATCCCTCATGGGCTTTGGTGTCTTTGGAGAAGGTGTAATGATTTTTGATAACTCATCTTTAAATTTAGTTCATTTTTATGGAACAGAATCATTATGCTTGTTGTGTTTAAACTCTGTTAGTGTAGTGATACTCTTGATTTATTCAGTTTTGGACTGAAAATAAAACATAAAAATGAGGGGGGGTTTTTTGCTCGGGGTATCTAGGAAGATACAGCCAAGCAGCTTCCCCATTGGTTAGGACTTCAGGAGCTGAACTGAAGGCCTTACACCGAATAGAATAACTGCCAACATATCAGGTAGTGGTATCAGTCTGTCACATTTTGGTTTCTAACAGATGGAGCCAATTTCATAATCAATTTCTGCTAAGTTCTGGATCCATCACTGACTGTGAATACAAGCTGTAGCTTAACCAATCATTTGTTAGAAATTGAAAGAAAGTGGTGCAGGTCTCTTTTTATTGAAAGAGTCACTGTAAAACCTCTGGATACAAGCGTATCAGTGTCTGTTATAAGCTTTGAATGTCTGTGGTTAAACTAGAAAAGGCAAAAAGTGTTCATGTACTGTACACCGCCGTTAGCTTAGTGCTACTAGATGCTCCTAGAAATCCCAAAGCTGTGCTAATTGTCAAGCTTTTTTGTGGGCCTGAGGTCTGACTCCCCACTGAATTACGATGACTGTAGTAGACAGCCATAGTAGATCTTCTTGTGACCATTTTTAAAGTGTGATGGACTGGATGCTGGCTCACTCACCCTCCCAGAGATCAACGGTCTGAAACATGTCGGTTTTGGTCACGCCATATGCCTCTGCAGCATTGAGGAACTGAGACACCTGCTCCATCTGTTTGAAGGCCATAGTTGAGCTCTGGATCTTCTTTACCGGCTTTTCCCCGTCATGCAGGCTGTTGATGAGCTCGCTCAAGACCTGAGGGACAGTTTCAATTTAATTTCACTGGTGTCACACAAAAATTGCCAGATAAAAAATTGTATAGTTGACAGGTGGGTCACTCACGCATCCATCTTTTAGCCAGTCCTGGAAGCCCTGCTTGCCTTCTGCAGGTTTCCCTACTCCTGAGCCACACTGGGCCATGATCCACTCCACCAGACGCTGCTCCAGCTCAGGGTCATACTTCTTATCGATCTTGTCCTGCACCTGGCGACTCAGCCCATAGGATGGACCTTTGTTGGCCATGCCTGGAGTTCCCTGCTCCACACAATAAGGATTCCAGTGGAGATAATGAGGTAGAAGAATGCCACAAACCACGGTTCTTCTCTTAAAATGGCTTATGGTGGTGTCTTTTTTTTTTTATTAATTTTTACCTGATCTCAACATGATCATGTAGAATCATGACTTTAGCACTGCTAGCATCATTACCAGCCATTCTTTGTTCATTTTCTCAGTCAAAACATCACAGAATGACATTATGAATGCAAACCTAATGCTCCAGTGCTGTTAACAGAATGATAATAAACACTGGCTCATTGTGTACATAAGACATTTGCATCTTGGTTTGCTTATATCAACAGCTGTGAAAGAAAGCATTCAGTTAGCAGGGTGTTGGAACAGTTGTGTCATCAGCGCTTCCCCAAGTTTCCCAGGTTCTCCTCTGCTGAAACACAATCACCCTTGAGCCACAAGCCAGTCACACTTTTGTGAAAAGCAGCCAGCGCAAAGCTGTCACATGATAAAAGCAACGTTTGTTTTTTTTTCCACACATTCACACATATTTATTCACACATCATGCATCTTTCCAGGTGTGATCTTGCAAGAAAACGCACCCAGCACCATCCCCAGCATTTGCACAGCACTCAGCCCATTTCTTTATGTTCAAATTAAATTCATTCAAATTCTTGAGTATGTTAACTTTGAGCTTGATCGTCTACAGTCTTGAGCTGAAGGGCAGTGCAACTGAAGCTCTATAAGGCTGCACACACGCATTTGTACATGTCTGTTTCTTCATATCCCCACTTCCAGCCAAGCAAACACACAGTAGCAACTCTGTACAGTCAGCAGCACTGTCACCTGTGCTGCCATCTCGATGTCTGGACACCACCAATCTCTGGGCCTGGAGGTTAGAGGTGTGCAAGAATACGCAGGTCAAACCTTTTGGCGGTTTAGAGGTATATACTTTACCATATAAAGCAGGGAACCCCAAATCTTGTCCTGGAGGGCCAGTTTCTCACACAGTTTGGTGGTTTCCTTGCTCAAACACATCTGGCTCAACTTACTTGTTAACTGCCAGGTTTAACGAGTGTGTTTGAGGAGGAGAACTACCAAACTGTGCAGGACACCGGCTCTCCAAGACCAGATATGAAGGTTCTTTCAGTGCTGTATAACCCATTTATAAAGGTTCTTTAAAGAACCAAATATAACACTTTCTCAGCCAGTTTTTCCATGTACTGTCATAGGAAAGAATTTGAATGAGTTACATGATGTAGGGTTTTTTTAGGCTTCATTTACAAACCTCATTTACAAATCTCATTTATAAAAAAAAGTCTTTCCATTGTTTGAAAGGTTCTTAAGGGCAGTGGTTCTGAAAAGAACTGCAGATGGTCCATGCTCTGTCTTGGAAGTTAGGATCAAGCAAAACATGCTGACTGTCTGGAGGTCCCTGGGGGTTGGGAACCAAAAGTGGTTCTTCAAAAGAACCCTTTATTTGTATGGGTGTATATGATGTATGTATAAAACAGTTATTCCACTCTGTGAAAACCCACCCACCCACCCATCCTGCAGCTTACTTCCAGTCTCCTTGATGAGAATAAGCCTGTATCATTTACTGCTAGTTTGTAATAGCCATGTTTCCAAACTGCTGTGAAAAAGTGCACAGCCCTCCACGGTAGATGAATTAAAGCAATTCTTCAGAGAGGAGTGGGCCAAAATTCCTCCACAGTGATTGCATAACCAAGCTTAGGGGCCAGTTACCTTTTCACATGGGTAATATTGGTGTCCTCGTGTTCTGCTTGGGTTTCATTACCTTTTGGATCTGCTGCAATTTTGTGTGTTGCAAAAACAGAGGAAATCGGGGGGCAAATACTTTTTCACAGCACTGTAACTACCTACCTATTCACCTGTTTAGAGTTCAATGTACTCTAAACAGTACTGGAGTGTACTCTAAGTGTAAACTAAGTTGCAAAAACAACTCATACTGAATTCACCATGGTTGTGATGTCACAACCATAAACGTGTTTATATGACTTCTTATTCCTTTTTTTGCTTGATGTCATTTGAACCGTACTTAACCTCGATAGACTTTATCATTAACTTTGCAAAAAGAGCACAAGAGGATCGTTTCAAGCTGCTTGTTTTTATCTCCAGATGTTTTATCCAGATGTTAACTCATGAGTTATGTAATTAATGCTGACTCTACATTTGAGAGAAACAGAAAGAGAGAGGGAATAAAATGTCTCAGACTTTATCCCTCCCTTTCTCCTGATTTTACTGCTTTGTTTTTTTTTTCACCGCTGCCATGGCAGCAGACTTGCCAGCTGCCAGCTTTGCCAAGAGGAAGCAGGGAAACATTCTGGAGCTCTGGCTGGGTCTGAAAATGTGATGTGACCGCGTCTTCAGCGAGCGGCCTTATCTTCCAACCCTACTGCCTGGTAGAGCAGTGCTACCGTCCAGCCACTGCCCACAGAGCTCCTGGTCCACCCCAGGTATTCATGTTCTGTGTTAAACCTAAGACATGTGCAGCCACTAGCACTGTGGTTTCTGCTGATGTAGCACCGCCAGCCCGCTTTTAAAAAGTTTCCTGGCGTATAAGCTAGTAATTTGAAGTAGATCTTCAGAAGGACGTCCTAAATACTACAGAGCTCCTCTAAAACTAGGGACACTCCCTGCTTTTCTGTGCTCTTGTTCAGTCACTGTGACCCTTAAAGGCCTCCCTATTGTGGAAGACAGACTTCTTTGGACGTATTATGTGAACCATGTAATAGTACACACAGTTTGCTACTCCATTCAGTCCATAGACGTTCAGCTAACGTGCAAATGTGTTTTGAATTAATCATGGAGATGTCACAACCATGAAGGCATTTCCATTTGTCCACCCATTCAGCCCCCAGCGGTTTTGTTCCTGCGTACAGTCTGAATCTGAGATACTGGAGTGGACAATGTGTTTTGGCGGGTTATTCATTGTTGTATTGTTCCTGGCTTTCAGGAAGCAGATCATTACAGCCTTTCCAAAACATCCAGGCATCCAGAATTACTGAGTGAAGCTTATTTTTTTCCATCACTAAGGATTTCAGTTTGAACTTAACGGGACTGCATTTTGAATGATTTCAGAACAGAACAAAGGTTTTTTTTTACATGTGTCAGTCTTAAAGCCTGTTCAATTCTAAGAGATGAAGGTGATGTAAAAATGAATTCTAGTTTATAAAGGCCTGTAAGACTTTAATAGAATAAAAATAAAATGATAATTTAGAATATAGGCCATTTAAATGCTGTGCTTTTCTTCTAAATGGCTTTAGGGTGTTCAAAGATGATGGTAAAAGTTAATGCAGCTGGCCTGTATAAATCCCTGGAGGTCTACTTCTCAAAGGTTGTAAACCGTTTGTCAGCCACTGATGACTGAGTGCCTGTGTGTGTGTGTGTGTGTGTGTGTGTGTGTGTGTGTGTGTGTGTGTGTGTGTGTGCGTGCGTGCGTGCGTGTTAAGCATCAACACTGCTTGTCGGTAAAGTGGAATGGTCCTCAGTGGCAAATGAATTCCTGGTTAAGGCCCTTTTATGGCAGTCATTTGCGTCCGTGCTGAAAGGCGTGTTTATAACAGTAGCTGCCAGAGTGAAGTTCTAACATCGGAGAGCTGTCAGTGTTCCAAGTATTGTAGTCCGGTTACATACGAGAAGGAGTATGTAAAGAAAAACACATTTAAAATCTAAGGAAAGGCAATGTGGTCAGTTTTTTTCGAGGCTGTTTCAGTTAACTGGTCATCAGCATGCACTCGCAAAGCCTTGAACTGTAAGCCACGTCTTCAAAGGTCTAAACACAGCCAAGGTCTAGCTTTGGTGAAGAAGGTTAGTTGAATATCTTTTGATCAAATGCAACCTTTTACGAAGTTATTCTGTTGTGCCACTGGTCCATCCACAGAAAATCCTCCTTTTCTTAACATATAATGGGAATAGGAGTTGCATCTTCAAAGAAAGTCTATATGCCACATCACAGTACATGACAATATAAGGGATCGTCAACTGCAGAACATGACAACCAAGTTCTTCAAAATGAAGGTACCAAAAAGGGTTCCTTGGGGTGAAGCCATTAAAGAACCACTTCCTGTGGGATGGTTCTTCAAGAAACTCATTTGAAACCACTGAAAGGTTCTTCACAGAACCAAAAGCAGTTCTTCTGTGAGTCCTTTTTTAGTGCCTTTATATTGTAGAGAGTTGATCAGTCACTGACATAAAACCTGGACAGACATGACCTTATGTAAACTCTTGAGATTATAAACCACAAAGTGTGAAAACCGTTCAAGCATCTCAATCTGGGAGGTTTTTGGAAGATAAGAAAGATGTACTCACTGTGGACAAGGGTTAGGATAAAGACTCCACGCAGTCCGGCGGTTCGGAAGGTGTGTGTTTGTAAGTATGCGTGCGCACGACTCTGGGCGTGTGTGTTTTATGTGGACGCAGAGTCCTCCCTCTAAGAAGAGCCGACTCAAAAGTAGGAGAGCCGCAATGACTTCACCATTAGAGAACTAGCAACAAAGTGGCACTGTGGATGGAGAGAGAAAAGGAAACCGTAGCCTTAAAAGGACATGGCCTTTTTCCTCTAACCCTTCCTCTTCTGTGCTCTCTCCCTCCCACCGTCCACCCTGCGCTTTGCCGTTGTTGTTTTTTTTTTCCTCCTCCTCTGTTGAAGAAGGGAAGCCTTATTTGGGAAGAGCTTTGGGAAGTGAGAGAGGACTTCAGCCAAGAGACTTTTGGTTTGGTCAGGGAGAAGAATTCTCCAAATACCTCACCGCAGCACTTCATCAGCTTAGGCAAGAGAGGAACGGAGGCATGTAGGGCCTCGAGATGGATGGCCGAGAGACAGAGGAGAGCGATAGACAGAATGGTTCTCTGAAAGGGGTTAGTCGGAAAGAAGCATGTCAGTGAAAATAAGGGCTACTAGCATAATGAAAAACACCTTATGTGATGGCAATGTTGCAGAAGGTGAAATTCATACTGGTAAAGGGTGCACTGGAGAAGGTATATAGGAAAGGAAGATGTCATAGAAACAGGGTTGGAAATAAGGGCAGCTAGTAGACCAGAGCTTTGATGACGTGGTAAAATTCATACTGGTTAAGGGTGTTCCAGAGATGGTAAATAGAAAAGAAAGATGTCAGAGAAAGGAGAATGGAAATGAGAGCAGCTAGTAGACCAAGGGTTTGATGACATTGGAAAATTCATACCGGTAAAGAGTGCTCTGGAGAGGGTTAATAAGAAAGAAAAATGTCAGAGAAAGTGGGATGAAAATGAGGGCAGCTAGCACACCAGATGACAATGTTGAAGATGTTCAAATTCATACTGGTAAAGGGTGCGGTGGAGAAGGTATAAAGGAAGGAACGATGTCAGAGAAAGGGGGATGAAAATGAAAGCATCTAACAGATTAGAGATTTGAAGAGTGAGGAGGATAGAAAAGAGGGTAGCTAGCAGACCAGAGCTTTGATGACATGGTCAAATTCATACTGGTAAAGGGTGCTCTGGAGAAGGTAAATAGAAAAGAAAGATGTCAGAGAAAGGGGGATGAAAATGAGGGCATCTAGCAGATCAGAGGTTTTGATGACACTGGTGAAGATGGTCAAATTCATACTGGTAAAAGGTGCTCCAGTGATGGAAAATAGGAAAATAGGAAAAAAGATGTCAGAGAAAAGGGGATGGAAATGAGGGTAGCTAGTAGACCAGAGGTTTGATGACACCATTGAAGGTGGTCAAATTCATGCTGGTAAAGGGTGATCAGGAGAAGGTAAATAGGAAAGAAAGATCTCAGAGAAGGGGGAACGGAAATGAGGTGAGGCAAAAGGGTGAGTTTTGATTACATGGTCAGACCCATACTGGTAAAGGGTGGGGTGGAGAGGGGATAAAGGAAAGAAAGATGTCAGAGAAACAGGGATGGAAATGAGGGCAGCTAGCAGACCAGGGGCTTGATGACATTTTCAAATTCACACTGGTTAAGGGTGCTCTGAAGGAAGCAAATAGGAATTTGTCAGCAGATTAGTATGCGAGGAAGAGCTTTGACTTGGAGAACAGATGGGGGGATGGAATAAAGGCAAGCAACAGAGACCGTTAAGGACGCGGTCAAGATAAATTACTGATGACTCCTCGTCGACGCAGCTGCTAACAAGGCCTTTTATGTACACAATACTCCCACCCAGTGTGTGTATGTGAAAGATGAAGGGTACGAAAGTGAGTAGCTTGTAGTCCCAGCATTCTGGCTCTAAGATTCCCCCAAGAACAAGCCAAGTTCGTGGGAGTAAAGCACATAAAAAGAGTTATTTCACATAAAATCTACAGTTTAATGTGCAATAATTATACAAAAATTCCTCCTGTCTGTAGAGACCATTTAAATAAAAGCATCCAAGCACTGTGTACCTATAGTGAATGAAATTGTGTACCGGACTCTATTATTTTGGCATAAAGAAGTAAATGACCCCTTTTCAATCAGACAGGGAGACCTTCTTTACACCATGTCCTTGTACATGATTGCTTCCAAACTTTGAGAAGCATTGTTCCTTGAAAGGAGAACCAAGAGGGTGAGGCCTTTTCTTTTCTGGCCAAGACGTTTCGAGCCAGGCCACAGTGGCCAGCAGCTGGAGGACACTGACAGATGGAAGGTTATTATGGCGGCTGTCCCTCTAGACCAAAAGGCTGGTAATGATAATTATGGGCCAGATTGGCTGAATAATGAGTTAATTTAAATCAGTCGCTGTTCTCCTTATAAAAGAAAGTTAGAAACATATTTTAAGGTCTATATCACAATAAAAATGCATCTTCAGGGCTGACGGAGGACTGCTAGTGAACTAATGATATTATTGCAGCTTTTTTCTTCTGTGGTCTGTCTGTGATAAGGAGGAAGGTCCTTAGAAAGGCTTTTGATTTGAACTTCTAAAGCTGGCAAACTATCAGAAGGTTTAGCCAGAGGAGAACCCCAAGAATAAAGCCACAAAAGACAGTAGCTTCACTACTGAAGAGTCATAAAAAGCCAATGGTGACTTTATTATTGTGGAAGTTTCTTCAGAAGCCCAAAGTGTTCATCAGAGATACATAAACCTCATGAAGTGCAGAAGACTTCAGAGTGCAGTCCAGGAATTCTGTGGAGAAATTTGCTTTGGCAGGTCGATGTACCAGAGTGTTCTCTCTCTCATTTTCGTTCTTTCTCACTTGCACACCCACACTAATCCTAAAGTCGCACCTGCAAAGGTGATGATCAGCTAGAAATTATATTGTGGTCTTTCTAATATGCAAATATTCTCTGTTTGCACCATTATGTAGGTTAGGGACACCAATCAGCCATAAACATTATAACCACTGACAGGTGAAGTGAATAATATTGATGATCTCGTTACATTGGCTCCCGTTGAAGGGTGGGAGATACTAGGCAACAAGTGAAAAGCCAGTTCTTCAAGTTGATGTTGGAAGCTGGAAAAATGGGTGAGTGTTAGGATCTGAGGGTGTCTCCAAAACAGCAAGACTTTGTGGGGTTCCCGATACGCAGTGGCCAGTTTTGACCAAAACTGGTCCAAGAAAGGACCAGTAACTGAGTGATGAGAACCAAAGACTCACTGATTAGTGTGTGGAGTGAAGACTAGCCGGTCTTGTCTGATCTCACAGAAGAGCTGTTGTAGCAGAAACTGCTGAAAAAGTTCATGCTGGCTCCGATAGGAAGGAAAACAAAGTGCAGCGCCCCCTGCTATCTATGGGGCTTTGTAGCTGCAGACCGGTCAGAGTGTCCACCACGAGAAGCACCTACAACGGGCATGTGAGCATCAGAACTGGACCACAGAGCAGTGAAAGAAGGTGCCGTGGTGTAATAAATCACATTTTCTTTTACATAATATGGACGGGTGAGGGTGCATCGCTTACCTGAGGAAGAGATGGCACCAGGATGGACTATTGGAAGAAATCAAGCCTCTTAAAGACCCTAACAGTTTTCCTCTGCTGATAGAAGATCCATGAGGGTTTCAATCTGTAAATTTCGACTAAATCATGTCTGTTTTTGGACAAAGTTGTTGCATATTGTGGTGAAACTGTGGTTTACCAACAGCACACATTCTCCATTCATATTCTCATTGTTTTTTCCATTAAACACAGTATTGGAGCTTTCCTCGTTGGTCCCACTTCTACAAGTAGCTACACGTCTGGCTCCTCATTTGAATGTCATGCTAAATATTAAAATACATTTAAAATGATATTGCACTACTTTGCCAGTGCAATTTATTGCTGTGTTCAGGTTGAGAGTTGTAGGGATATAGGTTTTACTCAGACATGTAGCCTCTCTCAGGACCAAGGGGTGGCTGGTATTGTCAGTTACACCTCTTTTCTCTTGGCTGATTCGCTCTTACTGGTTCCTCTCCATGTTTTTGGCTGGTGCTCAGTTACTGGGTTGAGTTACTGTGGTTTCCTCAAACCCTCTGGCCATGAGTTTTGGCCTTCACTTCTGGGAAGAGGACAGAGAAAGCCATATCACTAACACAGATGTATCAGTTCCTTTCTTTCTTTATTAGATGTGCATAGAATTCAAACTAACTATGGGATCTGAGTATCTAACCAGGGTGCCAATGGAATGTACGCCACCAGTCCAAACGTTTTTGCACACACTGCGATTATCTACATTTGCACATTACTTACTTAATATTGTTTAAAAATACAAAAGATTCTTTGCTAACAAATACATTTACAATATGTTCGCCATTTGAGTACCTTTATTAGCCATGACTTGTTCACCACTACTTACGTACAAAAAGCCACCTAATATAATTGTAAATATAATGTGGATCACCAGACAAGTGTTAGATATTTCATGAGCTATTAAGTGAGAGCCAAAGGGATGAAACAGTTAACGAGTGCATTTAAAGTTAAAGGACAGTCTAGAATTTGACTCTCATCACCACACAACCGGTTAATAGGATGTCAGACCTGCACTGTTACAGATTCTTTCATCTTGTGAAGGAAACTTGTTTTATGTGACATATTTTCATTTATAGTTGTTCACTCAACAGCTTTCCAATGTTGAGTGAATGCAAGAATAAAAATCTGCAGTTTATGAAATAAATGGATACGTGGCAAAAACTGTGGTGTGCAGAAACTTTTGACTGGTGGTGTATGCTCAGCAAAATAGCAAGTGACCCAATTAAAATAGACATTAGCTACTGTAGCGAATGATTGCATGGTGGTTATTTAATTATTTGCTCCATTAGGTGTGGTCCTCCCACTCATGGAATGGAAGTGAGTGAGGATAATTGAATCAGGCCTACAAAGTCAAAACTGATTTTGTCCAGGCTGTTTTGGAACAAAGAAGACTGTTATGTTCAGTGGAATATTATATACTTATTTATAAGAGAAAAAAACTGTTGAGTTTTATTTCCACTTTTTTAGGCTTTGGTGCTGAAGTCAGTTTCTCAGTGCCTTTAATAAAAGTCAAGTGTCGCCACCTGTTGGAAAAGTAAAAAAACTGCACATTATTATAAACTGTACATGCTGAATTATCACAATAACCAGGGCCGGCCCGTGGCATAGGCAATATAGGCAAATGCTAAGGGCGCCATCCATCCAGGGGGCGCCACAAACGGAGG
>JBBPCZ010000042.1:28845170-28857670 GCA_037974445.1 Brycinus macrolepidotus
ATTATTTTTACTTAAGTAAAGTACAGATACGTAAAAATGTACTTAAGTACAGTAACGAAGTACAAATACTTTGTTACTTTCCACCACTGCCTGTTTAATACGGGTGCACTGGTCATGAATTTTAATGGCCGATTCCAGTTTCTTTACAGTTTTTGGTTGTTTCACACAGTTTGGGCTAAATAAGCATATCACATTTACAGTACTTTCTATTAGCCAAAGTTGCAATATAAACAGCATTATTTGCTCTTTAGTGGTCTAAACGTTAAATACTAAATTCATAAACTGATTCGCAAATTCATAGACAAATCATTTGCCTGGTTAAATAACATGAATCGAATAACCTGCTACAAAAGGTGACGACTTCACCTTGTGAGGTGGTTTCTATGCACATAATAATCAGATAATTCGATTTTGGTATCAGTTGTTTACAAGCACTTAGATAATCTGATAATAAGGGAACTTGTAGTCTGCATAAGTTACTCAGTAATCAGATTTCTTCTTAAACCCACAGCGAGCATATAGATACGTATCTATTTACATTCACCACATAGACGAATATTAGAACTGGTTTAAGAGTCACCTGGTAGCTTTCTAAATTCCCATTGTATTAAATAATAACTGAAAACACTAGAGGGCGCCTGTGAGGGAGTCAGTGTTGAGTATGATAAAATGGAGCTAGGTGGATAGAATATTACAACATTTTTCTACCCTTTCACACAGGAGTTATCTTGAATTTTTTTAAGTGTATGAAAGTACTGCATGATAAACAAAAAACAGCAGGTTTCCATTTTTCGAATGCAAACAGGTTTGGGTAGTCAGAAGTACATTCGTATTCTGGCTCCTGAGTGCTTATTGGCTGGCGAACTGAGCCGCTCATTGGCTGTAACTGGAGCAGTGTTGAAATCTTTTATTATATTATATTAACATATACTCCATATTTGCTGGTTATTTTTTTTTTTGGGAGTTTATATAACACTGACTGACATTTGAGCCCCCCCCCAAAAAAAATCCTCAACAGCAATTAGTAGGAGGGTCTCTGGAAAAATCTTAGACACCTCAAGCGACACGAAATGGTTGAAATGACCATTAGCTGGAGTTAAAGGAGGTTTAACTCGTTTCATCTCACCACCGAAAAATATTTTGCTTTGTTTCGCCTGTCCCCCCCCCCAAAAAAAAAATTTAATCTCCATACATGACAAATAGTCAACAGACAAAAGCTAGGTGTCTCCAAACTTTTGACAAACACAAACACCCACACGTCTAAAGGGTAAGCAGGTAAATGCCTCCAGCAAAATAACACACAATTAAGCCTGTCACTAACTGTAATTGTAATTGATTGCCAGTTTATTTTAATCACTTAAATAAGTAATAAATGATAAATAAGTAATGAAACTTAAAAAGGACAATCATCATAAACAGACTTAACTAAGCAACTCCAGACCGTGCAGAGGCTTTCTAAGAGAAGGCAAAGTACAATTGGATAAAGATAAACCAGTACCACTTTACAATAAGGCCACCCTTATAAAGGGTTTATAAATGGTTTATAATCAGGTTGTTAATTAGATGGTAGACAGTTTATACATCATTAATAAGCATTTATAAACAAGTTTATAAACAGCAATGTCATACATTGACGCAGACTCACTATTTGGCAAGATCTGGTGTTTTAATGGTAGTAGCATGTTGACAGTTTAACATTCTGCCTGAGAAAGGGACGTGATAAGCTACAAGATCTGAGATCTTGCCAAATAGTGTAAAGTGTTACCGGAAAACCTTAAAAAGACTCAGTTTTATGAAGATTTTTTTTAAATGCACACAAATGGGCCTGTCCATCAGGTTTTGTCTCTTACTGTTTTCGTCATTTTATTCCACTAAATAAGCAGCTGTTCAGTGCTGTCCAAAAGACACGTATACACACACATGATAGGGGTGTTTTTCTGTGTTGCTGGGTGATTTCTGGTGTGGATGTGTGGTGCCACTCTGAGCTGGAGTTTCTATCAGTCTTATCACAGCTGGGTCAGCTCTGCTCAGCTCATGAGCTGTAACACACATGAGGGTGTGTGGAATCACCACACACACATACACACACACACACACACACACACACACACACACGCAAATGTGTATGATAGCATACCAGAGATAAGATGTGTTAATAAGACAGGTAGTTAACGCCGAATAGGAATGTAATTCCTGACATTTTCTATTTTCCATTGTCTGAAGGTGACCTGGTTGCTTTGAAAATCATTTGATGCAGTTTGTTGTTGCATTTGAAAAGGAAATAGATCGTCATTAATTCCAGCTAGTAGAACTGCATGACTGAACGACAGAGCTGGGCAATATGACCCTGCTTGTCATTTATGGTGATAAATTCCATTTTATCATATCACAGAATGCTTTTCTGAGTGTATCATAGCTATCATCAGTACTCACACTATGCGTTTCTTTACATTAGTTCTGTTCAAATTGATTTGGTGCAGAGCAGGTGAAATAAAACCATTTGTATTCATAGTTTTTGATCAATTTTTTTGAAATGTGGTACCAAACTAACATAGTTTCACAGTACAGTCACAGTACCTTACTCTGGCATTTACCCACTGGTTAACTTAATTAGCAATTAGTTCATTAGTTTAATGGTTTTTTTTTTGTTTTTTTTTACCAGTGTTTGTCAGCTAATTTTAACGGTGGTGATCATTTTTGCTCTTCCACGTTTACATTCATTTCGGTCAGTGGAATTGTTGCTTAAAATCTTTTTGTTTTACTTTTATTTTGCTAAAGTAACCATGTAGCAAACCAGGTTTAACCTGTTATTTCTCAGGTTTCAGACTTTATCTAACATCAGCAGGAAGCAAAATTAGGGTATTCTAAGGTAACTCAGGACCAACGACACTCTCCATCAGTTTGTTTAAAAAAAAACAGTTTATAGATTTCAGAAATTATTAAACTAACAATATTCCAGTCATTTCAAAATAGAGTTTGTACATGATCATTGTTGAACCGAACTTTATTGGGTATTTTTCTTTAGCAGTATTCTAATCAGAATCAGAAACAGAAAACTTTATTAAACTGCTTATGTAATGACTGTGAAGACACAGAGACAAGAACAATATAAAACTTATAGTCTAAATAAATCTAAATACAAATCTGTAGAAAAAAACTCAATATGAAAATACACTATGCCATATACACGAATGCTGGGTGTAAATACTATAGATAAGTAACTTGCAGTTAAGTGAAATCTAACGACACAGTTGTTAGTTAGGAGTACAGTATTGCACTTAGTAGAGATCAGTAGTATATAAATAATATTGACTTAAGTAGTGATATTGCACGTGTAAGACAACTGCACATAAGATATTGCACCAAATGATAATGTTTAGCACCTGATAAGAACATTAGTACTCTTTTGCTCTTTTCCCAGCTGTGGAATGCCAACATTAAGTAAACTAACCTGCTTAATATGATTGCACTGGCCATGAATTTCAAAGGTTGATTGCAGTTTCTTTACATTTTTTGTGTTTTTTGTTTGTGTGTGTGGGCTAAATGAACGTATGAACACATATGAGCATATTTACAGTACTTTCTATTATTTCTATTCACATAAACTGCATTATTTGCTCTTTAATGGTCCAAACATAACTAAATGCATACACTGATTCATGAGTTCATCAGTGAATCGGTTGCCTGTTTAAAGAACATCAAATAACATCAAATAACATGCTGCATAGAGGCTTCAGGCTACTTCACCGAATAAGGGGGTTTTCATGCACATAATAATCACACCATTGCAGAAAATCAGATTTTGGCAACAATTGTTTTTAAGCACTTTGATAATCCGATAATAATCTGAGTCTACATGAGTTACTCAGTTTTCAGATTTCTTTTTAAATGTACAGCGTGCATATAGATACGCACATCATCTGATGACATTTCATGGTAGTGTATATGAGCATGACGCACTCCTTTGCTCTTTTTAAAGCTGTAGGAACCCGCGTTCATCCTCCAACATGTGAAGAAGACCCCTTGGTCACTAGAGGGCAGCAACCTTCAAGAAGACCCTGAGACTTCATTGGTACACATGGTATGTATAGTTTAACACATTGAATTTGTATTCTAATGCTCAGTTATGTTTTGAGAGGTTTGTAGTATACTGGTGCTGGCATAGTTTCAGCTGCTTATGTTGTGCTTTTGTGATAAATCATATTTTATCAGTTTGGAGGTTAGAGGTCCTGACCAAGATAACAGCCCTTTCATGTGCTTTAAAGAAATTTCTGCATTTTTTTAGTATGTGTAGTGTATGCTGGGTTGCCATGGACGATAATTTCAATGCACATCTCTGTACTTGCAAAAGAACCAAAAAAAAAAACATATACTCAAAACACACTTGCACATTTCCTGTTTCTTAGTTTAGTGATTTTATCCATATTTTATTTATATATGTGTATTCTTTGAGTCTTTTTGTACTCTAAAATCTGGAGCCGTGCCGTCTCTTCTCACTGTAAACATGTATGTTGCTGAGATGATATTGACTTTGTCTTTGACAGTAGAAGCCACTGAGCAGTTGCTGAACTGTGTCCTTGAACCTTTACACAAGATGTGTATTAATGAATCTGTGTCATAAATCTAGCTGAACACCCCTTATTACCTTATTATTCAGTTAATCATATTAATCTTATATTTGATATTTTCTCTTTTGTGTTTTTCAGATGATCAGCAGCCCGCACCCTCGCCGGGTCCGTAACCTGGGCTCCGCTACAGCCCATGGCCGCTGTGTGCCCTGTCCAGCACCACCACCTGCCTCACCCTCCTCCCCCCGATCACCCCGTTTGCCCAAGATCTCTCCTCTTCTCCCAGTGAGGAAGATGAATCTGAGACTGTCTCTCGCTGGCCTTCAGGCTATTCACCCCTCCAGTGTCCGCAGACACAGCTGGCAGCCAGGAGCAGGGCTGGGTTCTGTTCCGCAGTACGAGCAGCGCAGGTAGGGGGCGCCACTGTAAACACCACATGCATTTCATACATCAAATCTTTTTGCGGAATCTGCACTGAGCTGGATAGAGTAGCTTGAACCCATACTTGAGTAAAAGTATCATTGCTTTTGAAAACTAATGACTGAAGCGAAAGTAAAAATATCTTTACAACTTAAACAGAAATACAAGCATAGTGGGTCAAAACTAAGCACTGACACTTAAACTCCTTAGTGCATCTTTTATCAGCGTGGGAAGTAAAGTGTGTTAACCCCTGTTCGCACTGGGTCTCTTACTGATATCTGGATTATAACCCAGTAAGATTGTGACCACATGCATTTACACTTCAGTGTAGTCCGATTGAAATTGCTATGTGGCGAGTAAAATGCAAATCAAGACATGTACAACAACCAATTTCTTTCGGTCCTTCTCATTTTTTCTCTTCTATCCAAAAGAAAATCACAGTTTTGCACAGAACTGTTCACTTCTTTGGAAATTCATTTAGAGCCCCTGTCTGTTGTCAGTGTCCCACAAAAGGTCGCTCCTGTTTATCCCACTGTATCGGTTTCTTTTAAAGGAGTTTTTTGGTAAATATAGAATAACATGAATGGATGAATCATTTGTTTTTAATGGATTATATGAGTATCAAAAAGATTTGGCATCAGTGAACACTGACCCCTCTGTTAGCACCTGAAACCTGTACTGAATGACGGTTATTCATATCCAACTTCCTTGCACACTTTCATCCTTGCTCTTTTTCCCCAGAAGGAGGGGCTGAAAGAGGGCAGGACAGACACGAGAGAGAGAACTATGTGTCTCCATTGTCCACCTCCT
Organism: Brycinus macrolepidotus; assembly: GCA_037974445.1. Lineage (NCBI taxonomy): Eukaryota > Metazoa > Chordata > Actinopteri > Characiformes > Alestidae > Brycinus > Brycinus macrolepidotus. The sequence goes on from JBBPCZ010000042.1 coordinate 28,850,969, forward strand.
CTCTCGCTCCTTTGTTCCAGCTCACATTGAACTCTGTTGTCAGACTGAACAGAGGTCAAGCTTTGTGCTGCCTCACACAGGCCGAGATAGAAGAGCAGTGTTGCTTTAGGGCATAATGGAGAACATCTTTTTACGGGTTGCGATTGCTGTATTTGCTCTTATAGCAGCTGGTGCACTCGGGGTTTTGTTTGCGTTTGCCTACTTTGTGATATCTGCAGTGGTTTGTGTGGCACTGGCAGCGTTGGCAGTTGTGATTTGTGTTGCGGTTTTATTTAAGGGCACACTGTGGCATCAGGGCCCTTATTGTATCTTTCTGAGTACTGTTTAGAAGAGGTTCCTAGGAATGGAGTAGATGGTTGGCAGCTGATGGAGGAGAGGTTTTACTCCTCCATCAGAAGGTGCAGACATACGATTATGGTGTGTTTGTTTTGTGGTTCCTTGTGGTTGTCCATCTGTTTGATTAAATGGGAGAGCAAATACTTAGAAAGATTCTTATAATTGGCTTGTCTCAGAAACTGGGCAATAGAAGAATAAAAATCCTTGTGATACATTCTGTCATGAGTTTATTATGAGTATCATCTGTGCTTCTGCATGTAATACGACATGGATTATTGAAAAGGATATTTACACCAATTAATGAGAGCGTGTAATCAAAAACCTGTGTATAGTAACTCCATAGTAACAAACAGATGATTGGATTAGGTCATTATGCAATTAGTTAATTTTATTTAAGTTGTTTTAAAAATGTCTAATATAAAATCACAAGTTTTTAAGTTGGCACCTCTGTTTTGTCCTTTTGCAAATCTCAGAAAAAAGAAATTAAAACTATAAACTGAAAAAGCTTAAAACTTGTATTTCCTTCCTCCTATTTCAGTGTGAGTCTCGAGGCTCTGGACCCTCTGGAGATGGAGAAAGTTCAGTATGGGGATCTCGGGAGGCGGGATCCACGACGGGCTCCTATTACCAACTATAGTGAAGATCTGGAGTCCCTGCTGTCGCTCACTGAGGAAGAGGCGGGTTCTGACTCCCAAGTCTTCTCTTTCACTGAGGTGAGACAGAGCAGGGACAGCATGGACATACTGACATTACACTTATATACTTCGACAAACTGTGATTGTTCTGTCATGCAGTGTGTTAAAAATGCACTGGTGAATGAGCAATGAGACATGGTTGAAGAATTACCATTTTTTTAGATTTCAGAAGGAGAGTTGAAGCAGGACACAAGCACTGAGTATCTTTATTGGGGTAATCCAGCACTCATAGGCCTCACAATGCAGGGATCAAAACACAGGCAGGAAAGTACAATCTAGACAAATCCATAATAATAATAATAATAATAATAATAATAATAATAGTAATAATAACAACACATACAGAAAACAGCAATGGCCCAAAATACAGAAAGCAATTGAAATCGTGACTAGGAAAACAGAGTGAGAATGAGTCAAATCAGAGTTACATATATTTGGAGTGTTACCGAGTCCAGAACTGGCTGCAGGTGTGTGTGATGATTAATCAGCTGAAGGCGATTTGTACACTTTCATTCATCAGAACGCACACAGATACTCCTCTGGGACTGTGATTGGTCAAGATGATTACAGCACATAGTAAAACGCACTGTGATTGGTTACAGGGTTTTTGCATTTTCATATTGCATCCTTTTGCCGTATCACCATTGCACAAGGTAAAGTAAAGGTAAAGTGGCATTTGGCAGACGCCCTTATTCAGAGCAACTTACATTCATTAGTCACAGGGACAATCCCCCTGGAGCAACTGAGGGTTAAGTGTCTCGCTCAAGGACACAATGGTAGAAAGTGAGGGGGTTTGAATCTGCAACTTTGTAGTCACCGGGTTTTACCCACTAGGCTACTACCACCCCCTAAAAATGAAAATGATGAACAAATTATATACTGTGCAACCCTAAGCATCGACTGTGTTTGGAGGAAACAACACTATTTAATGCTGAAGAAAAAGAAAATTCCCATTGAAATGTCATCCTCGTTATTTTTGCTCACTCCTCCCAAGATTAACCCTAACATTGTGGTAAGAGTGCATATATGTGTATGGATACGCATATGTGTGTATGTGTATGTTAAGTGCCATCATGCTTGCATGCTGCTGTGTGTATTGTAGGAGCAGTCCAACCTGCCTAAGGGCTACAGCGTGTCCGTGCCCTCTCTTTGTGCCATTCCCAGCAAAAGCCAGCCAGCCCATGCCAACCAGCGCCCGCTCTCTCACGCCCAAGGTAAACCAGCCGCAGCGCTAAAGTCAACAGTGGACTCTCAGAGGGAGGACCAATAATGTCTCACTATGATTTTTATGAGCTGCTACTGCCACTCACTACGCTGTCTCAACACATTCTACTTATTCAAAATAACTCATTCCTTCACCCCGTCAAAACGTATTGGTTTGCACTCAGTTATTATTTAGAAGTCACCATTATTCTGTCCGACAAAAGTCTGTTGTAATATTACTTTTAATTTCACCCGTCAAACTATATAAGCACCTGACTAAAATCAGCAAAGGTCCAAAGATATGAAGTAGTGTCGCAAGCTGCTGCTGCAGAATGACTGAGGAAATTTACATGATTCCAAAAAGCAGTTGTATAGGAGTGAATCTGGAAAAGTGTCTTCTTGTGGTTTCTAGCGGATGCTGCCTGCTGCTGCCGTATGAAGTAGTTTAACTGAATGATTTCGCATTTTAATTCATGACTGATTCATAATCTTTAAAGATGCAATGAAGGATTCTTTCACTTGATATCGGATTAACACCAAAGCTTACGGGTTCAATGAATATTCAATAACCTGGAAAATAAACAGTTTAACTCTCTGTTTATGCATTTTATGTGAATGTTTATGTTACGTAGTATTTTTTTACTTTGTTAGTACATGCGATAAATGTGAGATGTGACGTGGTGGTCTATAATTAGCAATAAAATAAGACTTCTTATGCATTATTTTACTCAAAATATTGCAAAAATCAACTGAGATCCATAGGTCGTAGACTCCTAGTGGAATTATTTATTTATTTCTAATTCTGGACAAACGATTTGATTACAAATGATTTCATCAGCGTAGCAGTTTAAGTCAAATGTGGAATGTTTTTTTTTTTTTAAATTCTTAAATATTTGGTGCCACTTTTGCTTTAATGCTATGCACTAGAACTGACCCTGAACCCTTAGGTTTGTGCAGCAGCCTCTGAAGAGCAGATCTGATCTGAATGCACACTTCAGTAGAAGGAATAAGACTCAAAATTAAATTCACCTTTTTGTCCAAAGGCCTTAATGGGGTCAGCGTCACATATTTGCTGACATTTGAGTGAAGACTCAGAAATAGTGCAAAATCCAGAACATTTATTCTTCGTTTACTCATCATGACTGTTCTTTACTTATAGTACTGTGCAAAAGTCTTAGACACCTATGCAGATTTTTTAAAGGCGTTTTTCTCAGTGTGTGGTTATGTGTCTTTCTGCTAGCAAAGTTAACATTAGAATAAATGCAATAAAGAAGGCGGTAAAAAGTATCAAGATTCGTTTTGTTTGTAACGATGTAGTTGATATTTTATGAGGTGGTAGTGAGAACACAGGTTTAGTTCCGGATGTCTCCTCGTTGCCTCCAGCCATTGCTTTAATTACTGTAGCCTGATTTAATTCAGTGAAGGACTGATTGAGTCAAACCAGGTTTCTGATGGAAACTGCAAGTAATACTGGGCTTCACAAGGACCACATTGATATACTGTGCATTTACTGTGTACTGTAAGTTGTATTTATTCTTTTTAGTTTTATTAAGTATTAATTATTTAATAATATTAATGTGAAAAAAACACTCACTGCTCATCTAAACAGTTTTTACATATTGGTTTCACAGGTGCCTAAGATGTTTGCACAGAACTGTATATTCTTATCTTGGTCTGTGGCTATAAAATAGTTAAAAACACTATATAATCAGTGTCTAAAAAATAGAGTGTGGTTTGTAGCAGATTTGCATATGGCTGCTTTCCGCCTCTTAAGTCTGATGCATTTGCCTGATGATGTGCGTGTGTGTGTGCGTGTGTGCGTGTGTGTGTGTGTGTGTGTGTGTGTTCACTGAGGAAGTTTTCCTGTGTATTCATCAGGCCCTAGCTTCATTTAGTGTCTTGGGGTGGTGTTGTGTGTGTATGTGTGTATGTGTGTATGTGTGTGTGTGTGTGTGTGTGTGTGTGGGCGCACTGAGGAAGTTTTCCTGCGTATTCATCAGACCCAAGCTTCGTATAGTGTCTTGGGATAGTGTAGTGTCTTGGTGTGTGTGTGTGTGTTCTGTGGTTAGTGTGTGTGTGTGTGCCTGTGTGTGTGAATGTGCAGTTATGCGGAAGCGGTCTTCCTGTATTTGTTCTGCTGAGTCTGTCATTAGCGCCCTAAAGCTTTGTACCGTGGTCATTTCTCACATCCCTCTCTTTCTCCTTTCTCTAACAGAGCTCCTCTTTTGGCCGTTATGACTTACTGCATTACCTTTCATATCTAAATTGTACATGAACCGGCATTTGGACCTGGAACGGGACCTTTTAAAGCTTGACTCATTCAGAGTGAACAGTATAAAAGTGGACAGAGGTTGGAGGCGGTTCACCAGGACTTAATTGACCAGAGTTTTTCTGCTTTTTTTCCCCCAACAGAATCTTCCTTTAATTCTTTCCACGGAGGATCCACACAGAGGTAAACCTCAGCTTTGGTTCGCAGCACAGGAGAATTCAGGGTATAGCAAAACAGTGCTCTCCCAGAGCCTGACTGTGTGTGTGTGTGTGTGTGTGTGTTGTCATGCTGTAGTGTGGATGCAGAGCTGGGCGGTGAGCTGTGGGGGAGCGAGGCGAGGACGGAGGGCAAGGGGGTTCAGAGGGTGGAGAGTGGGGAGAAGTCCGCAGGCCTGCGTTCTCTGGTGCGCAGTTTCAGCTTCCTGGGCAAGATGGCCGGCAACCGCAAGGTAAGACAGCGAGAGTGAGATAAAGAGAGTTAGTTTTGAGGTGAACTGCTTTAAACTGGTCTGCATATATCACTTTATTACAATGTTATATACACTACATTACATACTATATGCAATTCTATGTATTACACTATATGGTTTGTAGACACCTGCACTTCTGCTGAAATCAAGGGGGACCTTGCCCCCCGTTTGCAGCCTCTACTCTACTGGCAAAGCGTTGGAACATTGCTGTGAAGATTTGACTGCAGCCGTGAGAGCATTAGTGAGGTCACGTACCGATGCTGGATTAGTACTGAATTGCTAATGCCACTTCAAGGTATTCTATTAGTACTGGATGGAGTTTCCACATAACTCCATTTTGGCGATCTTTTTACGCCTCTAGTTGAAGTTTCACACTGGGTGCAGTGACCCTTAGGCTCATATGTGGCTCCCATTCTTTTGTCAGTGCTTTTCTATGGAGATTATACAAGCTATGTCAGCTGTGTACACCTTAAAGTAGCTGAGATGGAGATGCTGGACACACTGTATGCTTTATTGTGTCATTCTAGTAAATATAGGCTTTATTATATCAAATGTAGTGCTCCACTGTAGACTAACAGACACATTTACATCCATAGACAAAATCTTCTAATACAATTCTTAAACATTAGCCTTGGGCTGATAATTGATATTACTGGATATCGCAAACATTTCAGAATCAGAAAAGTGTACTGATCCCGGAGGAAATTGCTTGTGCTACGACTGCACAGACAAACAGAGACAAGAATGATGTAAAATATAGTGTAAGACTCTCCAGATAAAAACTCTGTACTAAATACACAATACTATTTACACAAAATGCTGTGGTCAGTAAGAGAGGTGGATATAAATACTATAGATAAATAAATAAAATTACTGCTGGGGTAGTTTACTATACTATTTGTGACAATAAAGAATTTTGCCGGTCAGTTTATATGACGGACCGTCTGCTGTAGACAAAATATTGTCTAACTTTTTATAAATGAAGTGGTATTAGAAGCCAGCCTAGAGTAATTATATGATAAGTGTATTACATTAAGGGAAAATGAAAGCTATAACTCTGCTCTGGTAGGGCTATAACTTGAGGAGGGGGAGGGAACTTCCCCTTAATCAGAGTAAAGGGTGCAGAGGAAGCTATCTGGTTTCTTTTATGTTATGTGTGGGATGAAACAATAAAGAGTGAAAAAAAAGTCAGACCGCAGTGTGACAATAAGCTCTTATTAATTACCGATGAATGTTTAAATGTGTTGGAAGTATCGTTTAGGCATCAGAGCTTCCTTTTGCTGCTGTGTATATGTCTGGATTAGAAACATCTGCCCTGGCGGAGCTTTTAAAAGTTTAAAAGAAAATGTCGATGTCTCATTGTTGCAACAAACAACACTTCACATTTCATTTCATTGGAAAAAATCATCAACACCAGTGTGTTCTTTTAGCTCATTATTTTTATGCCATTAAGTTTATTGTGGCTTTACGTGTTGATTTAGTTTGTCCACAAGAGGGCAGCCCTGGTACTGATTTCCACTCCAACTCATCCTGAAGGTTCAGATGGAGCTCCATCACCTCACTCTCTGGCAGACGCTTGGCACTAGGCACCGCAAGAGAGAGACATTCAGACAGTCATAATTTATGACTTACAGTACTATGCAAAAGTCTTAGGAATCTATGCAAATTGTTTAAAGCCATTTTTCTCAGTGTGTGATAAAGTGTCTTTCTGCCAGCAAAGTTAACATTAG
>JBBPCZ010000042.1:28862597-28874457 GCA_037974445.1 Brycinus macrolepidotus
ATTTGCATAATAATTTGGAACACAGTGTAAATGACATTTCTATGCACTTTACGTTCTCTGTCAGTAGTCCATGTTTCTAACTTTTTTGACAAAACTGGCAAAATTACAGGAAATATGATGTTATGACCCTTTCTGTGGGATGCAAATTTAAAATAAAAATGCAGATCATTTGCATGACATCACCATGTCCGTGATGTATATGCTGCTTAAAATTTTAGTACTCTCAACTTTAAACACCTTCCTGCATCCTTCTGTATCTTTGTTCACAATCTCTCTCTCTCTCTCTCTCTCTCTCTCTCATTGTGATCCATCCTCTCATACTGCATCGTGTGACATAATGATCTTTCAACAATCCCCCTTCACAGAGCTGGCCTTCGTGCTCGGGTTCCGCTTTCAATAGCGGCTGTGTTCAGGCTGGCACCTGCACATTGTCTCACTTTATCAACCACCCACAAAACTAACAAACTAATACACTTAAACACCCCACCATAATGATTTAGAACATTTTCTCGTCAATGTACTGTACACCTCTGCTCAACAGTTCAAACCTAGTTCTTTCTGTCATACTGACTAATCAGCTTTAAGCCTTAGCAACCCTCTCTGACGGACAAGTATTAGGAATGGACTTTTTTTTAACCAGTTTTGACTTTGAATGACCACATTTTTAATCAAATGGCACCATAACATCCCAGCGACACATATACCATCCCAAAGGTGTTGGATAGAGCTTCTGTTAGATAGGCATCTGGTAGGCTAGTGGTTAGGGCGTTCCCCCTGCGATCAGGAAGTCGTGGGTTCGATTCCCAAGACTGCTAGGTACCCTGAGCAAGGTACCGTCCCCACACACTGCTCCCAGGGCGCTGTGTCACTGGCTGCCCGCTGCTTCACTTGGTGAACGGGTTAAATGCAGAGGAAGAGTTTTGTGCTGTTCACACTGTGTGCTGTGGTGTGTTCACGTATGACAGAATGGTCACTTTCATGTCAGAGAACACAGTTTCACTAATCCAAAGATGCTGGTGGGCTTTAGATGGTCATGAATGGGCAAGGTGACCTTGAGCTCATGTAAGGCTGATGCAAAGTGTCCCGTTTTATTGGTCAGTGCTTTTTCTGTGGAGGAAAACTGTGTGTGTGCAGCCGAACACCTGTGTCTGTAATTGGGGGTCCCATAAAGTAGCTGAATTAGAGAGGTCTGGACACATGGCATATGCAAAAAATGTCTTCCTTTCTGTACATGTCCCAATCATAAGCATTTCAATGTAATGAAAGTCACGTCACACACACCTTGTGCGTCGCTAATGAGTGCTGACATGCTCTCAAGAGGCGTGACCATGACTCCAGAGACGGAGAGCAAAGCCGGAAATAGGATCAGGACCGAAACCCCGTGGAGACAGTGGTCCCTCTCTCTGCTTTTCTCCCTCTCTCTCCTTAATACAAAGCACAACACCTGTCTCATCTTACCTCCACTGGAGAGAGCGTGGGCGTGTGAGAAAGGGCAACTTCTGCCTGCAACACAAAAGAAGAGGATGAATGGAAAGTGAGTCATGAAACAGAGAAAGAGGGAGGGAGAGAATATCTGTCTGTTCAGTCTGTAGCTGTGAGATGAAGCGGGGTTTCCTGAAGTGGGCTGTGGTGCGAAAGAGCTCGACATTAGCCAGCAAAATTCCACCCCCAAACACCAACCCAAACGCATCATCAACATCATCATCACGAGTTCAGCGCACATCATTCTTAGTGTAGCTTCACGATGGAGGTGCACAAACTAAAACAGAAAGATTCAGGTTAATCCCAGAATGCTCTTACTGCCATTTTGCTGCACTATTCAAGTGTAATTATGTAAATATTATATAGTAAATATGCAATTAACTGCATTTACATTCACTTTATATTCTGTATCGACTGATTCAAGCCTGCACTTTTGTCTGCATTTTCATGTGTTTTGATGACAGCACACAAACCTGGCAAAAATAGAGGTTTTACTTTCTAGAAAGGAAGAAATTTATTTTTAATAATCTAATCTAACTAATAAAATATAATATAATATAATATAAATGACGATTTGTAGAGCACAAAAAATAGTGTTCAGCACTTAAAAAACAGTCAGGTTTAGTGATTTTATTTTCTATTTTATTTTCTGTTACTGTTAACTTTAATACATGGATGTCACTTTAAATCACTGAGGTAATAACAGATCAAATTAAAACAATGCATAACAACAAAAGATATGAGATACTAAATAAAAGACATTTTTAATAAGTTAAGATTCATAGCTTGACCACGTAATCAAAGGTGGAACAGAGTTCCAGCCTAATAACAGAAAGAGGCCTCTCCACTTCTTCTGTAATTTGCAGGATGGATTTGCGGAAGGCCAGTAAATGCAGATCCAAGATCACATCTTGGGCCAGGTGCTTTAAAGCCATATAGCACTTTAAAAACAAGAACTTTAAAATCTATCCTGTAAGATCCAAGTAACTAGTGTACTAGTGTATCATGTCTGTTCAAATCTGTGCTGCTGTATTTTGTACGAGGATATTAGTAAATAGATAATCAATTCCCTATGAGGGGAAGGGCCTAAATTTAGCAACATTTCTCAAAAGACAAAAACTACTTTAGTGACTGTGTTTATATGAGGAAAAAAACAGTGCTCAGAGTGCTCAGATTTACACCCAAGTTTCTCACATAGTTGCTTTCTCTGAATTTTAGTACCAAGAATTAGTATTTCAGTATTTTTCTTGATTCATTTGTATCGTGTTTCTGATGAGATTACCTACAGATAACAAAGATATCGATTCAAAAACCAGTCAACCCTAAAACTGAAGCTTGGATTTCTGACTTCATTTTTGATGTGTTGAATTGTGTGTTTGGGGGGACTTGGGGTCCCGGTTCTTAAGTCTACCACCACATGTGATGTACAGCTGCAGTGTTCTCCAAAATTTTACGTGTCTCTGTTTTTATCACACTTGCATGCAGCACATGCTCTTGCTTCTTCCCTCTCTATTAATAATATCACTTTAATAAAGTTAGCTTTGCATTCGAATTTTTATTTCTGCGTTAAATTGGTGCAGTTGTGATTCACAAACAGCACCAATACTTCTGCTCCATTTAAGGTGGAAATGAACATTCAGCCTTCAGCTTTGTGACTGAAGTTAAGCAATGCAAAAAGTCAACAGATTAAAAAAAAAAAAAAAAGGGTTTAGACTTTTCTGAGAAATGGGGCTATTCATGCAACTTTCGTGCTATAGCTCCGGATGCCCAGGCCCTGCTTGCGGGACTCATTTTCATGCAATTCAGATCACAATAAAAAAATCACAGCAGTAGCAATCCATTGAATCCATACTTACTTTTTTTAAGAGTTACATGTGAGAAATAATGACTACTGAATCACACCACTTTTGCTATCACCAGCAATAAGTGTGGCTTCTAAGGGTTAAATAGAGAGTGCAGGAGCTACATTATGAATTGAATGGCTATTGGCGAGATGACGAATTGGGATATTTTGTTTAAGATTTTAATAATCTTAAACAAATAATGTTCCTGACTAGTTTTGGAGGCGAAGCTCTGAAGGCTTGTTTACAAGAATAGTTTGTCAGGAAAAATCATCTTATCCAAAATGCCATCAGCCAAGACACCAGAGTTTGGTGTCTGAAATGTGTTTCTTTAGTTTAACACTGGAGCTATAAAGCTAAAACAGCTGAAATGAAACACTTCATGAAACACGTCAGCGTCATGCAAACTGCTTGCCTGTATCATTGCCTTACTTCAAGTTGTTGGGTAATCTGGATTTGCTTTTGCAGACACTGTATGACACATTTTTATCTATAAGCCTACACAGAAGTGTGGACAAAATCAAGGCCTTCAGGTAGCTGTTACCTGTTTTTACCTTTTTTATCCAAAATTGCACCAACTGTATTTGGAGCAAGGGGGGGTTTGGAACAAGGTTGTTCCTCTAAAGGCTTTCAGAACCTCTCATTACATGGGCCCAGTGAAATAATAAAGTAAAGTAAAGTAAAGTGGCCCCTTATAGTCACGCGTGAACACAGAACAGCACACAATGTGAACAATGTGAAATTCTTTCTCTGCATTTAATCCATTCACCGAATGAAGCAGTGGGCTGCCACCAGCGAGGGGTCGCCCGGGGGAACAGTGTGTGGGGACTGTACCTTGCTCAAGGGTACCTCAGTGGTGCTACTAGCAGTCCTAGGACTCGAACCCATGACCTGATCACACTGGCAACTCCCTAACCACTAGTCCATCAGCCGCCATTAATGATGAAATGTTTAGTCTATCTGGTATTTATGCATATTTTACCAAAAGATTTGGAAAGGGAAAGAGATACGTGTGCAGAAAGCTGCCTGAGCGGCGAAAAGGGAGAATGACGGACGGATCTGGCTTCACTGAGCTGAGCGAGCTACGTCAGTGCACACGTTCACTCTGCTGTACACTGTGCTGTTCTGCAAATTCCCAGCTAGAAGTGGCTTCTGGCTGAGGCTGCGTGGCTGCAGCACTGGGCGTTCCCCCTCTTGCTCTCTAAATTTAGATGAAGTTGTGTTTTGTGTTTCCTATCAGCCTCCCCATCTGCCTTTATCATGTAACATTTAGACTCCATGATCTCTTTCTGTCTACTAGTGTGCTGTGTGTGCAGTCTAAGTGCATGCGTGTGTGGTCTAATATAACTTTTTAATGAAATAGTTGAATGAATTAAAACCTTAAAACTGACATAATTAAGGACATTTTTAAATTGACCTGCACACATTGACCTGCAATTAAACATTTGAAGATGAGATAAGATAACCTTTTATTAGTCCCACAAGTGGGGCATTTGCCTTGTTACAGCAGCAAAGTGGAATGTACAAGAGAAGAAAGCAGAAGCAGCAAATTAAAATAACCAATAGAATAAAAGCTATACAACTAAAGCTATAAACTCTACTTTTACTCACAAAAATGCCCTATTTTAAGTTGTGAATTTATGCAAAATAAAAAAAAAAAAGAGGCGGCATGGCTGCTTGGTGATTGGCCAACTGTTTAGAATTGGAACAAGACACGCCTCCTGAATTCTAATTGGACAAAAGCGTGAAGGCGTGTGGCTTAAGGCGAGTGGGAGGGGTTTACTGTAAAGGAGGCGTGGTTTCCGTGCCGCTTGGGAGAAAGAGAGAGAGGCTGCTGGGGTTTCCTGTGTGAAGAAAAGTGTGAAAGAAACGGCTGCTCTGGTTATCGACACAGATACAGAGGAACAAAAGTGGATGGAGTCCTTCATACGCGTCCTTTCTTAGCACCCCCGTCCATCCTGGATACACCGTCCGACTGGACTGTCCATCCTGTATCCGAGCTGATAGACGCTTCTCTGCATTTTCACTCACGGTCCCGTTTGTAGCTTGAAAAGTAGGTTCAAGGGGAGCCTTTTTCTCATTTTCTCGGTCCAAATGCTCGGCATGTCCCGTGTGACGGACCCGTTATCCAAAACGCGTCAAGACAGAATGAAAGAGATCAACACGAGGGTGAGTAATGTTTTATTCCAACAGAACTACAGAAAATCGCTTTCTCGCACACAATGAACAGATCCAAAGCTCCTACACCAATAAACGTGTCGTGTGTTTACTAGTTCATTTTTATGGCTTGAATTTTCTTTTCTTTTTTCAGCCAGTAAGTTGTCAGGCACTTTTTTGCAGCACTTTTTAATGAAAAAGTCGTTTCATTTTTAATTCTGACTAGTGTAAATACTTTAAATACTTTTACATGTTTTAACCTGCTTTCATTTCCCAAGTTTTCTTAATTTTATCATTTTTACTCTTCTTAGTTCAGTGGTTTCCAGCTCTGGCCATGCCGTCTGGAGAAGCATGGCGAGAAAGGACTTTTCCATTGTTATTTTTTTCCAACCCGTATTTCGTCTAGTCCCGCCTCCTGCCCTGCGATTGGCTGTTACTTCGCACACACGCCGGCAGACAATTGGCTGACGATTCTGAGTACGCACTACGAGCCAATCACAGTGCAAGAAGGCCTGTCCTAGCGTAGTGGGCGGGGCTTTCCGGAATACAGGTGGGGGAAAAAACACTAAAGGCACAGCATGTTGTCCAGAAGGAGCTAAATTGCATGGATTATTGTACCTTTTTTTGTTATATTATATTTTTTCGTACTTTACATGCTGAACGTTCAATTTGCCAACACTTATTAATCCTAAAATAAAACGTGATTTTTTTTGTTCTTTCTTCTTTTATTGAGCAATATGATTCAGGGCTTAAATTTCTGGTCACGCCATGATATAATTTTTCGGTACTTTTATATGTTTTGACTGTGATGATACTGAGTCAGTTTTGTATACAAGGAAGTGTGAGTGATAGTCTCCGTGGAAACCTTGCAAGTGCTGTGGTTGTCATGTAAGTTTCGCAAGCAGTGCATTTTTAGAAATGAAATGTCATCTGTGACATCCATTGATGGAGAACAATGCCAGTATGAGGTGATGAGGTGTGTGTGTGTGTGTGTGTGTGTGTCTGACTAGGAGTATAAGGGCAGGTGATGTGTCTCCAGGGAATTTAGGAACCTCCAACTAACAGTTAAAGGAACACAGCATTTTTTCAGCATCATCCCTGTCTATCATGTCTCGTAAAAACCTGGTTCATGGACTATACATTTGATGCATTTCCATATTCTTAGTAAAGAACGGAAAACCATTGAGTGTATACACATTTACCATCAAAGCGAATGGGCAAATGCTTCAACCATCAGGCAGCAGATGTTTCAGACAGAGGTTGACTTGAAAAATGATGTGTTTCCCATTATTATGGCAAAAAGACCAAGAAAAGACCGCAAGGCTTATGAACATACACTCCCCACATTCAGATGATGTCATTGTGAAACTTACTTTTAGGAAGCACCTTATAAATGGCAATGTTCTTTCTCTGAAAATGTCAGCAAATAAAAATACACATGGTGACTAGACAAACGTTCACTCGTCCCTCTTGTGTGCCCTGTAACGCTCATTTGGCGTTCCACCTCTCGGACGTAAAACCAAACCACTTTTCAGTATAGGCCGTCCTTTTTAGCCAGTTTTCCTAAGGGCAGAGAGAGCAGAGAGTCGTCCATGGGAGCATAGGATACACAGAGATGATTGTACCCGGGGCCTGGGGCTTAGACATGAGACAGTAGGCACACACAAACACACACACACAGACAGGACTAAAAGGGGGCTAACAGACCTCTTATTATTACTGGAGCGTTTGCAGCGTTGACTTCACCTCTCTCTTGTGCCCAGCTCTCCATTTCAGTGCCATGCATCGTCTCATAGAGCACCTCCTGAATCGGCCCTCTATTTGACTGCGAGTTACACTTAAAGCCTTGTACCAGATATAATAGCGGCACGCTGTTCTGTTAATACACAAATGAACCAATGAAGCATAGTTTATGGCTGAATTTCTTATTCTTTCTTCTTGAGTGGGTCTGCTGGAGCCAGAGCTTTGTGTTGTTTTAAATTGCCCTATTGGAGGTGAGTTAGTTTTACCTGGAACTGTGCTGTAATTAAGGTGACTACTGGCAAGTAATGTAATTTTATACCAGTACAAATTTGCATTATCCATAGTTTTTATAGTCTGACAGTAATAACTGCGGAGTGATTTTAACCCAGTATGAGTCTGCGATATTCAGAATCTTTTAGTCTGAGAGTCATAAGTTTGGAGTGATCTTAATCCAGTATGAATCTACGATATTCATAATCTGTTAGTCTGACAGTCATAACTGTGGAGTGATTTTAACTCAGTATGAATCTACAGTGTGTAATTTTTACAGCCTGACAGTGATTATTGCGGACTGATTTTAACCCAGTATGAATCTGCAGTATATGTAGGTTTTTCTGTCTTATAGTTATAGCTGTGGAGTGATTTTAATTCAGTATGAATGTGCAATATTCATGACAGTAATCATTCTGGAGTGAATTTAATCCAGTATGAATCTGCAGTGTGTAGTTTTTACAGTCTGATGGTAATAACTGTGGAGTGATTTTAAACCAGTATGAATCTGTAGGGTAGTTTTAACATAATATTTGTATAACTGTGGTGCAGATGGCTTCCTCTGATTGGCTGAACCTGGAGTTCTCTCACTAGTAGTTTTAATCCCCACTCACTATGTTGTTTCTGTCCAGGCTGTAACAGTGTATGTGTTGGGATTTTGGGAAATAACACAGATTATCCAAACTGCTTTGAAATGACTTTAGAGAATCTGCTGTGGTAAAACTAACCAAGCTTGGATAGTAAATTATTAATCTGAAATAATAATAATACCAAAAATATTGAGAGAGTTGTTTTCAGTCTTTAAGTAGCATTTGGAAGCCTTTGCTGCTAGCTAGTGGAGCCATGTGAGTGTCTGTTGTGCGTGTCTAGTTAGTGATCACAGGCCCTGGTTTGAATAACCTGCTTTATCTGCTGGAAAATGATCCCATGGTTATTTAAATGGTATGTGCACAATAAGAGTGGAAACTACTTGTCTGCATTGTTGCTGTTCACTTTTCCAAGGAAATGTAACTCAAAATGTTCAAGTAATTCAGTGGTTGATTGTGACAGTGCGATTGCAGCGCAGTTCGTCAGTATTCTTGACTAGCGGGTCATTTCTGAGGATCGTATTCAAGTTAAGTCAAGTCCTAACCTCTAGCCTATGCAAACACAACACAATTATGACTTTCAGAAGCCGATGTATGTAACTAGTCTCACTTAGCCCAGTGACCTGGAGCCGAATGCCCCCTTTACCCCCACATGCACCTCTGTTTGGTTATGACACCACGGGGATTTTGTTTGGTTCTGTACTTTCACAGTGTGCCTTCGTGTAGGAGGGCTGTCTGTCAGTGACTCAAATGCAGTCTGTTTTAACAGCAATGTGTCAACTCGTACTTCCTGAAAATGAAAATGTCTTTCATTATATGTATACTAATTAAGACAAAATGGTTATATCTGTTCACCCTGTGTGTTAGTGTATGCATGGGTCTGTACATGTTTAATCAGCCCTTTGTTTGTCCATTATGTGCTTCATGGTCTGGAAAATATAGGAACAATAACTGAGCATCTGCTTGGCTGACCCAGTCCCAGACAGTCCTTTCTGACAGTAATGTCCACTAACAGGGCAAAACTGTGCTGTTTAATCTGTCCTGTACTGCAGATCATCCTCATCGGTGTTGTGACAGAGTAACACCATGCTCGGTTCCTGCAGATGCCCCAGGAATTCAGCAGGGGGAAGTGGTTTTACCACAGTCAGAAGAACATGCACTCAAAGTGTCTTTCAAGTGCTCTCTCTATACCAGAGCAACTGCAGGCTGCTGCTTTGTGACCTTTGACCTGTATACTTACATATGGAGTTATGTAGGGGCATGGTTATGGTTTAGAGCCCCCACAGCTGTCTTCAGTCTGGTGGGTTTTATTTGGTAAAGCTAGTAAATTAATTCTAATGTTCCTTTTAGTTTAATGTTTACTGCTTATTAGGTAAAAGGGGGGATTAAAAGAGGGATTCTATCTGTGAACTATGACAGGTGGAGCTGGACCTTCAGTTTCGGCCGTAAACGTCAAAGCCCCTCCTCTATAATGACATCTAGGGCCCTTATGGGATGTCCAATAGCATGTAAGTGCTAAGCTAATGGTGGTGCTCAGTAACTTTTTTTTTTTTGGCTGTAAACTGTAGATTTGTTAACACGAATTTTATTTGTATGCAGCAATATTACAGTGACTCACTCGGTAAAGTCTAGCTTCAGAAGGTCAAACCAATAGGAGTCGTTTCTACCTAGATTAAAAAAAGGTCTTAACCCATTTCCGAACCAAAACTTGAAAATGACCTGAGTACTATTACAGTACTCATTGTTATATAGGGTTGTCTAAATTGTTCAGCTTTGGAGTTAGTTATTCATTATTTACAGTCTTATTAATGTTTATAAATATTTTGTAAATTGACAATTATTTCGCCGATGTTCAACTCCATTTCTTGGCCTCTCCAAAGTCAGTTTGCCATGACAACGAAACCCAAGCAATTAACCTTTTCATATCATGTTGTTGGTTCGTTAGCTAGGTTTCTCATCTGTGACCTGAGCCTGTTTTGTAAACCTGCTTCATTTCTAGCCTTCGTGAAGTTCAGAGTTCTTAGCTGGAAATGTGTAACTCCCTGAGAAAGCTGCTAAAGAAACCTGACAAGCGTGGATAATTATATGGCCTTTATACTCTTGATACCCCCCAAAACTGGCCTATAAAGCTGCTCTACAGCGTCTCTCCCAGAAGCGGTAAGTGGAGACGGATGAAATTGTCCAGAGAGAGGGAAAGGTGCGGGTGGGGTCAGGGGGAGAGCCAGGTCAGGTTGCCATGAGGCCCACGGAGAGGCCGGCAGTTAATGAGGATTAAAGAACAGACGGGCTGAAGCGAAGTCTGGCCCTATCTGGCCGTGCAGACCAGGAGAGTAAGAATGTAACGTAGCTATACTGGTCAACAGGGCAATGTAAGCCCTCCTGCAGGACACCTGTGCAAACAGCAGGGCCACAAAGCTGTTTGCAGGCTGTTGACGGTGATGTATGACAGAGAAACTGCATGACAGCTGAATAGACCCAAACACACAGGAGGTTAGTGCAGCAGGGGGGCAAAAGAAAGCAAGGAACAAGGGAGGTGGGTTTAATTGTACAAAAACAGGCTCTGACTCCATGTGTCAAAGTTTAATGTTAAAGGAGTAGTGTGGCAAAAAAAATCACATCTGCAGAGCTGTCACCAAATGTTGCTCAGAAAATTGCATTATCGGTATTTGTTTAGTTAGCTCTGGCCTATGTCCTTTAGTAGGTGAGGTCACTGGAGCTTCCAGGCTAATGTAGGTATAGAGATGCACACCCCTGCATGCTAAATCATTCCTAAATCATCGTACTCTCACTTCAAACTGTTAAGCAATCTCAAATAGACTTGCTTCTGATATATCAGAACTGAGTTCTCTAAACTGAGCTTAGTAGTGACATAAGTAGTGATACTGCATATGATAAAACTTTTGCGTAAGTAGTGACATAAGTGATGTACTGTAACCTATAAAATGATTTAAAAAATGCCTGAAACACCATTCTACTGTTTTTGGCTGTACAGTGTGCTTCATACATTTGTCCACTTTTATAGATAAGTCGTATTGTATCAGAAACCACATAAGCACATAATCTGTTTGAAGCAAAATGCATACACTAAGCAGTCTAGACTTCGGACACTGTTGACTAATACACAATTGAGCATTTTTTGGATTAACTGTTCCTTTAAGACCATAGTGGAGGATGGTGAGTGGACTGGAATCCGGTTTCAGTGCTTTATTAACTCATTCAAGCTTAATGTTTACAGGGCTTCTGATGTTCTGGGTCAGTGAGTCCGGTCGTTTGTTTCTGAGTCTGGGTCTCTGTCAGAGAACCCTGACTAAAGAGCCAGTCATAGGAAATGACTTCACTCACTCATCTGTCCACAAAACTCCTTCCCACAGACCACACTTGGGCTATAGTTGACCTTGCCTTGGGCACACCCATGTTATTCAGTTCTTTTTTTCTGCCATGCATGGGTTCAGCTGCGACTTCTGCATTTTGAAGCTAACATATCCAAAAATGAGAAAATATGACAAAAGGGACTTCTTTGTCAATACTGAGGAGAAATGCTGGCTTTAGTGTGTTTTTGTGTTTAGTCCTGTGTAATCATAATTGTCTGTACTGGTGCCATAGAAAACCAAACCATAATTGTTATGATATTTATTATTGTGGTTCCTTTTTGCGTACATTCTGTTTCTTTTGTTTTTATTTTCACTAATGATCAAATACAGCAAGCTAAAAAATCACTAATTTTTTTATAGCAATTTGCAATTTTTATAGCAAAGTGTAGGATCCTTCCAACAATCTTCC
>JBBPCZ010000042.1:28896450-28911427 GCA_037974445.1 Brycinus macrolepidotus
GTGTGTGTGTGTGTGTGTGTGTGTGTGTGTGTGTGTGTGTGTGTGTGTGTGTGTGTGTGTGTGTGTGTGTGTATAGGAATCTGAACGATGATTCTCCCCTGGGCCTCAGACGAATTCTGTCCCAGTCTACAGACTCACTGAACTTCAGAAACAGGGCCATGTCCATGGAGTCTCTGAACGACGATGGTAAGACACATGAGAGGAGATGAAATACAGCTGTATGAAATATGACTGGTTATCTAATGCAGAGTTGGGGAAATTTTATGATTAACGTCTCTCTCATAAATCGAAGTTTTGCACCAAAGTGTCCTTCAACGCTTTGCTGGCATTAATCTGTAGCTGGGGCTGGCAAAACTTGTTCCGTGGTCTTTAACTTAACCTGATCTCTCTCCCCACCTGCACACAGGTGAGGTGTACTACACATCCATGCTGGAGGAGTTGGAGAGAGAGGGGCGGGACTTTGAGGCCGATTCGTGGAGTTTGGCAGTGGACAGCTCGTACCTGCAGACTCACCGCAAAGACGTGATCAAGAGACAAGACGTCATCTATGGTAAGGCCTTTGGCTGCCCTTCCTAGTGCTCTCTACTGTCCAGTTCCCGGATTTTCTACACCAGTTGTTCGCAACCTTGCACTCGTAGCCAAAAGGGTTCTACATAATACCAAAAAGGGTCTCTGTTTTGTAACAGTGGTGGAGGACTTTTTAATGCTATATAGAGCTGATTTTAAAACATTTTTTCAAAACCTATATAACAGGTTTTATCTTTGAGAAGAACCGTTTAACCAAGCAAAGAATCAGTTATGTATAGATGGTTCTATATTTAACCATAACCTCTACCAAAGAACGTATGAATAAACATTTTTAAGAGTGTGGTCATGGAGGCCCACTGCTCTGCGTATTTAAGAACTTTTCAGGCTCCCAACACACCTGATCCAACCTTTAAGGGCTCGGTTTCTTGGAGTTAAGATCATCTTGACTGGTAGAAAGAGTTCAGTGTGATGCTGTAACATTTAAGAAATATCTTTTGGCTTTTGGGGAAACCCAGACCAGCTTTTCAGATCCCTTTACTGGGATGAAATACATGTGTTAAAGATGGGGAAAAACCAAAAGATGGCAAAAACCAAAAGGTGGCCTTCAGGACCACTGTTATACTCCTCTGTATCACAGTCACAGTCTTGGAGTGCACAGTTTCTGTTTTTTCCCCTTCTGGAGTCAACTGATCAAAACAAAAGTACAGTTTGGCCTAATCTTAGTGGTGCCCCTTTTACGCAGAGCTGATCCAGACGGAGCTGCATCATGTGCGGACGCTGCGGATCATGGAGGGTGTGTTCCGGCGCGGGATGCTGGAGGAGTTGCTGCTAGAGCCTGGAGTGGCACACGCGGTCTTCCCTTGCCTGGACCAGCTGGTGGCACTCCACTCACGCTTCCTCGGCCAGCTGCTGAGCAGGAGAAACGGCAGCCTGGCACCAGACAGTACCACCAACTTCACCATCCAGCAGCTCGGGGACGTGCTTGTGGAGCAGGTGCGTAATGTGTCTTAATGGCAGCTGCATAAATACACAGGCTTGTGTAGTAATGCATCTTGGACAAGATGCATAATTACACATATTAAAGAAACAACCCCTTGTAAATATTTGTGTTGTGATGTCCGCACTCATCAAAATTCAAACCTATCAGGAGTTTAAACCACTGGGCCAAAAGGGTTTTAATATGGGCTCTTAATAGTAGTTTGGAAAAGAACTTGTCAAATTATTTGGTAAAAACTTGCTCTTCCTACCAAACCAGTTCCATGCCTATATTGATGTGTGTTACTGTAAGTGTAAGTGAACATTTCTAGAACATTACCACGTTCATACGGTCTCACCTATTCTGTTCTTCCTTGTTCAGTTTTCGGGCCACAATGCTGACGAGATGAGGAAATGCTACGCCGAGTTCTGCAGTCGTCACCTGAAGGCTGTGAAGCTCTACAAGGAGCTACTGGCCCGGGACAAGAGGTTCCAGCACTTTATTCGGGTGAGGAAAAGGAGAGGGCCACAACAATATGTAGCAGCTGGGCAAAGAGGCAGAAGGAACAAATGATGAAACAGCAGGGTAAATGTAAAGAGAACCCAAAAAGCTTCAGAACTGTGCCTTGTATGTCCGGTTGCAGGGGAAACCTATGCCTTTTTTTACCCTCCATAATTTCAGCTCTGAAAATGGATAACGTTAAATAACTCTCTTAACTTATTTGTGTTACAAGCAAATGACTAGACTCCTCCCCATTTACTGCTTAAAAGGAAAGCATTACCATCTAGTGTGGCATTGCATTTCTGTTTATTCTGTTGTATCAGTATTGAAAAAACATTTCACCTTTAGCAGACACTTTTCCAGAGCCACTTACGCCCTGCCAGTAACAGAAGTCTTACTGATACTTAAATACAGAAAGGTTTTTTTTTTGTGTGTGTTTTAGTGTTATTTAGTGTTTTTAGAGATTGGTATTCATGTTAATGCTTATTGAATGCCTCCAGACTTGTAAACTTCATTCATTTTGGTGAATCGTTCACTGTTTTTTTTTTTACTGATCTTTTTTCGTAGCTCGAAGATTACGTATATTTATGCATATGTCATCTGTCTTCACCGTGTAGAATATGTACTTTGAAATGCACTATTTTGTATGGATCATCTCTGAAAATGTGTTGTTTTTTTTCTGGACAGAGAGTGAGCAGAGGTCCCCTGCTCCGTCGCCATGGAGTCCAAGAGTGCATTCTGCTTGTCACTCAGCGCATCACCAAGTACCCTGTGCTGATCCAGCGGATACTGGACAATACAAAAGGTTGGACACTGCTGCTCCTAAAATCCCTACATGGACATCTTCTCTTTCCTGTAGTAACAGTCTATGTGTTTATTGATTGATTGATTTTGTTTGTTGATTAGTTGGTTGGTTTGTTGGTTTGTAAGATTTTTTATTCTGTAACTGACACATTATTTCCTTACTAGTCTTAAGCTATATTATCTAGTTAGGAGAACTGAAGTGTGGGCCCACAAATGGACTCTTAGCGTTTAAGGGGTTAAATCCAGATGCCTTTGCAGAACTCAGTACCTCTGGACTGTTTAAGTTAATCGTTTGTTGATTGGTTTGTGTATTCGTTGGTTCTTTAGGCAATGAAGAGGAGGCGGAGTCCCTGAGCCAAGCGATGGTTCTGATCCGGGAGCTGCTGAGCTCAGTGGATCAACAGGTGCAGGAGCTGGAGCACACACAGCGGCTGCAGGAGATCCGCGCCAAGCTGGACCCGCGGGCTGAAACAGAGGTGCGGGGAGGAGGGGTGTTCCGCGGCGGAGAGCTGCAAAGGAGGAGGCTCATCCATGAAGGAACACTGCTGTGGAAGACTGCGCAGGGCTCCAGACTCAAAGGTAGTGTGAGTGTGTGTGAGTGTGTGTGAGTGTGTGTGAGTGTGTGTGAGTGTGTGTGCTCGCGCGCATGCAAGGGCTGTAAAATGCAGCTCAGCTGTATTAATTTTGGAATATTAGTATTAACTTTTATAATCTATTGCACTAAAAGTACTCAATAAGTGGATATATGTCATTTTTGGGCATCTATTAAGCATTGACCAACTTTCATAACTAAAATCAAAAAGAAAGAAAATATACTCTAACTTTCTGCATTCTACTACTGATTAAACAGTTTTTCTATTTTAGTCATATGTGAATTGTGTTTTCAACAGTAGCTCTTCATCATTTATCTAAATTAATTTTACTGTGGCAAAATATGGGATCAGTGAATTGTTTTCTTTAGGAATTTAAATTGAAACACCAGTAATGTGCGTGCATATATTTACTTTTGTGTGTGTGTTTGTGTGTGTGCACATGACATGTTTGTTTCTGTTTGTTTGTGAAGCACTAACGGTACGTGTTGGGTTTATTTTTGTAGATGTGCAGGTCTTGCTGATGACAGACATCCTGGTATTCTTGCAGGAAAAAGACCAGAAATATTTTTTCCCCTGTCTGGTGAGTCACATACCATGTTTCATGGTATCATGCTTTAAGGTTTATATATGTTTATATAACTGGTGAATCAAAAGGGTTGTTCCAAAGCTACTACTACTCACACACATTCCAGTGGAAGCTGCTGCTACTGTTTGCAGACTCTAACTGAACCCAGTGCTGCTAACTATAAACTCTGCTGGTGGTCAGTGGTTACGTTTGTATACTTCCACCTCTTATATGTTGTTAGTCGTTTCCATAGTGATATTCTGTTATCCTTTGTTATCCTATCCGGTGTGGACCACCGGAGGAACTTTTGAGTCTTTGTTCCTCCCAAGGTTTCTACCTCCAGATTTAGGGAGTTTCATCTTTCCTTTGATTCTGTAAAACTGCTTTGCGAGAACATCAAATGTAAAAAAAAAAAAAAAAAAATACTAAATAAACAAATTTTGACTTGACAACACACACTGAAAGCACACTGAACAAGAAAAGGTCTTCAATTTCTCTATTTCTCTCTTTCTTTTTGAAGGACAAGCCTTCAGTCCTGTCTCTGCAGAACCTGATAGTCAGGGATATAGCCAATCAGGAGCGAGGAATGTTCCTCATCAGTAACTCCAATCCTCCAGAGCCTCCGGAGATGTACGAGCTGCACGCTGCCTCCAAAGATGACCGGAACACCTGGATGAAAATCATTCAGGAGGCAGTGAGACAGTGAGTGGACCCTTACTACCCAGTCCCACCCCTAGGGCTGAACAGTATTGCAAGGGGAAAAAAAATTATTGTATTTTTTCATACCATTTGTTAATTATTAAACATCATATGTTACTGTCTGCATTTTCTAATGCTCAATTTAAAACAGGATATAGTTGTATAGTATATAATGTATTTTATAGGATTTTTTCTGGATGACTAAAAACGTATTCTGGTGTAACATACAAGGTTATTAATGATCACGAACATAAAAAAGCAAATAAATGAAACAGTCTAAATCTGCATTTCTAAATATAACAATAAACATGCAACCAGAAAAATAGGAACAAGAAGATGAACGAATCTCTTCGTTCTGGAAAGTTTTCCTCAAACCTGTTTCCTTTTTTTTTTTAAACCCTCTTTTAACTCTCTTAACTGTCCTGCCATTTCTGCTGTTACAAGCGAATGGCTAGACTCCTCCCCATCTACTGCGTAAAAGGAAAGCATTGCGATCTAATGGACCAGAGCAGAGCTTAAGCCTTTGTTTCTAATACCAGAATTGCATTTCTGTTTATCAGTATTCAAATAATGTTGGATTTGGAAAATTTCTGTTATCATTAGTTCAGGCCTGTTATTACACAGCTAAGTTTTTAATCACGTGTGATACAAAAACACACTAGCGCACAGAAAGATCCAATTACATGCTGTTCTATTTTACTGTGGCAAATATGGACATGCACACACCATTCTAGAGGCAGATTTTAAAAATGAAAAACAAAGACTCCAAATGTATCGTCTGTGAGATGTTATGTAAGACTGATACTCACCCAGCGGTTTTCCTTCTGTTTCTCTCACAGGTGTCCCTCTAGGGAAGATTTCCCCCTCATTGAGACAGAAGACAAAGCTCTTCTGCGTAGAATCAGAGGTCAGTACCAGGACAAAACCACATTTCTGCGCTGTTAGGAATGGAAAACACTGTTCTAATCTAGTGGTAAATCTTTATGGTTAGCTAGATGGATTTTCTATAGATTTACCCCTGTCTGTTTTTCTCTCTCTTTCTCTGTCTTGCTCGTTCTCTCTCTCTCTCTCTCTCTCTCTCTCTCTCTATGTCTCTCCCTCAGCTGACATTCAGCAGAAGGACCGTGAAGTGCTGGAGCTGCTACAGGAGCGTGTGACCCTCTTCTCTGACTTAGCAGAGGTCACTAGAGGTCAAGAGGTCACCCTACCTAACAACTGCCGAAACGTGTTCCGAGCAGATACGCCTTACGCTCCCCAAGCTGAAAGATTACTGAATAATGCCATCTCTGAAGGTAAGACAGGACACAATAGAATACCGAATGTAATATTATGACAATTTCTCGTTTTAAAGGGATATTCTGGGTAAAAGTCAAATTTATGCGTGAATGCCTCACTTTGGACATCTGAAGTATCTGAAGTATCTTTAGTTTTGAACTGGAGCTGTAAGGCTAATGTAGCTAACAAGTAATGGAAGCTTATAACCACCTGCACTGAACTGCATTGCAACATTCGTGTTGAGTTTAACAGATTTGCTTGTGTGGTGTCTGAGACTGTATGCTCCGGTCCTGAAGGGCCAGCGTCCAGCACGGTTTAGTGGTTCTCCTCTTTATGCCTTCTACAGACTGAGATTCAGCAGTCTTATAAGACCATTCCAAATCACACTCTGTGACATGGATCTAATAAACTTGTACGATGGTGTGTATGAAGGTGTGTAGATGTATGATGATGATGGCTATTGAATGATAAGTTACGACACAAGTTAGTATAGAGGAACAAAACGTCATCAGGCTGCGCTGGTGCGCTTTGGCAAAGTGATTTAATGTGTGCAGAGCAAAATGCAAAGAATAGGCAGCGTACTGGTGTTCCTTCATTTCTCCTCCATGCTGTTTGGATTTTGTCACGATGATAAATATATCATTTCATGCTGCGTTTTCATTGGTTGGTCAGTAAATGTAGGTCGTCCTAAATTTCTGACATTGTCAGAAAATAATCACAGGATGTGTTTGACGACGCCCGTCTTTGAACCTCTCACACAGTACGACGCAGGACCACCATTTAGGAGCCACGACCAAAGAAATCGCCATTGATTGTTTCACGATTGTCATCTTTCATCTGAGCCCAAAATTGTATGCCGGGCATTAAAAATTAAGAGATGAACCGAATGTGTTTGAGCAGGAAAATCACCAAACTGTCCTGGACACTGAACCTCCAGGTCCATAGTGGGCGTCCCTGCTGTATGGCATATTGTTGTCTTTAAAAATGTAAAAAAAGTATCTCACTTTGCTAAATTCAGAGGTATCAGGCATCTTAAGCCATCTTGTATCTGCTACTTGTTTCCTGTTCCTCAAATTAGTGGACAGATTGAGTGAGCTTCTCCTGGGATCCAGCATCGAGCTCCCTCATTCTTGCAGTTCCAGCAATGTCCAGAATCATACAGAGGCGCCAGTGAGCAGTAAGTGTTGAACCTTCTGAACTTCTGACTTTAAAAAAAAAAAAAAAAAAAAATAGAGGAAGAGAGAGATTAACTCATGTTTCCACAACTCTGCTTTTCTCCTAAAAATAGATGGAGAGACGGTATCAGTTAATGGAACTGACGATGGGAACAGTCCGTCACAAAAAGTAAGAGGATGATTTTAGTTTACAAATCTACAAT
Organism: Brycinus macrolepidotus; assembly: GCA_037974445.1. NCBI lineage: Eukaryota > Metazoa > Chordata > Actinopteri > Characiformes > Alestidae > Brycinus > Brycinus macrolepidotus. Next base: position 28,903,770 of record JBBPCZ010000042.1, read on the forward strand.
CACTTCTAGACTAAAGAGAATTATCCAGAATTCACACTGTGTAAGTTTGAACAATGCTAGAAAGACCCAGATGAATAACATCATTTTTTTTTTTAATTCTAAACTATAATCCTTTCTGCAGGACAAAAACGGGAACCAACTGCAGGACAGGACTCCCAATGAGGTGCATAATCAGTTAACAGAACATACAATTTGTGGTAAATTAAAAAAATACAAAAAGTGGTAAATTCAAACTTAACTCTCTAAACCCTTGCGTTGGTGTTTTAGGAGGTATGCCAAAGACTCGTCAACCTCAGCACTCATCTCCATGCACTACAGGTCAGATTCTCTGTGTATCTTTTCTTCCTCTCTTTCACTCTCTTGCTCTTCCTCTCCACCTGTGAATAAAATGCGAGTAAGAGTATATTGTCCATAAGCCTTAGGTGTTAAAATAGAGCTCTTTACAAAGAGTAAGTGTTACTCTGGTAGTAAGAATGAGAAATAATGGTCTAAAACGTCCCTCCATCTGTCACCACTGAACCTTTCAAACAACTTTTTTTAGGCAAAAAAAGGGTAACACAAACACTGTACACAAAAGTCAAATTACATGTTGATTTTTTACGAGCAAATAAGTAAACATCTTCTACAGAGAACACACCTTTGGATATGTTAATGCAAAGTTACTGTTTATCTGCTGAGTTTATTATAAGATCTGTGCAAAAGTTATGGCACATTTATGGCTCGATATGTTAAATTCGGCAAATAAACAGAAAAACAGAAACAATGCACTAAAGTTTCCTGCAAAATGCCATATTTAGGCGTGTCCCTATAGAGGAAGTGTTAAGTTTAAGTATGTTACTTTTAGTGTTCATGTAATTTGGGAAAGTGTACTGTTGGTGTTCATGTAATTTTGGGGTGCAAGCTTTTGCATATGACTGTAGCAGTGGTGCAAAAAATTCATTTTTTCAGTTTTTAGCCTTGTGTGTCCTCAGTTTCAGTTTTGGCTTCAGCCAAAAATGTGCAAATTGATTTTCAAGTGCTGTGTTTTTTTTCTGTCTATCTATCTAGGCTGCAGTAATCAGGCAGGACTCCATCCTAGAGCTGTGTCTGCGGGACTGCTCCACCCCCTGCTCGGCTCCGCCAACCCCGACCTCTGTCCCACTGGGCCCTTCTCCGGTCCGACTGAGCCGCTCTCTGTCCCGGGATGCCCTTCTGGAGGGCATGAGTGGCGGAGCAGGGGAATATGTCCTGCTGCAGCGTCAGTTCTCCCTGCTGCAGGAGGAAGTGGGGCGACTGCGCCCCCTGGAGAGCCGACTGCGGGACAGCGAGAAGGCACGGATACAGCTGGAGACGCAGTTCAGAGAACTGCTGGCCACACGCAGTGATGACACACAGGACAGCACAGATACAGCAACCACGGAGCAGGTGAGGTCAAATGTGTATTTGTACTGATAACTGTTAATATTGGCTGATATTTATATGGTCAAAAATTAAAACAAGCCAAAACTCAAACTTGCCTCAGATAATCTGACAAGAAATGACACCATTTCTTCCACTTTATCCAAGACTCCGGCTCAGAGAAGAGGAAGTGATGGAGGTCAAGGCCCGCTCGCCCCCTTAGCCTGCCAGGAAGCTGTAGACCAGCTCGATGGCGTTCAGGAGGGCAGCGAGGAAGAGGATTCTGAAGAAGAGGAAGAGGTTCGGATTTCCCCGCGCTCCGACAGCCCCAGAGGTGAGGTCCAGAGGCCGCTCCAGGATTACGCCATAAAAGTTAAAAAACAAACAGCTATTGTATTAAAATTCTTTCCCTTCTCTCATTCTCTCTCCTCACCCTTTCATCCCTTTCCTATCTCCTGCCCTCTATCTCTCGGGCGTGTTTGAGTGCAATATCCTGTCTGTCTGCCCTCTGTTTACTCTATGGGCGGGTTTCCCTGTTCTCTGGCAATATTTAACCTCCTCTCTCTCTGTGATCTGCCCTTTGAAGACTGACAGCACACACAGCAGCATCACATCCTAAACACCCACAACACACACGTACACAGACGTCTTGAAACGTCTCTTCTTATATTTTAGGCTTGCCTATTATTCAGTGTTTAATCTCAAGACTTTTTATGCAGTTAATGCCATAAATATTTTGATAACTACACTGCATTATTCTGTAGTGATGTTAAAAATCGTTCCAGGTAAAATGTACACAAAACAAAAAATGGGCTTTTGCTCGCCACAAGACACATTAGAGGCAATTCTCAAGAGTGCCATTCTATTTTATAAGTAGAAAGACTGCTTAGACCTGGAATTCCTTATATGGGCATGTTCCTGACTTCAAAGTGGTGACACAACTTTGCTAAGAGTCATGAGGGTAAGGTTTTCAAATGTGGAACCACATACCAACCCTTAGAGTTAATTATGTCTCACTTGTAGCTCATTACAAAAAAGCAGAAAGTGGTCTTCTTAACTCTAAACGCATAAATTCTCAATGCCAAATACCGAGCACAGATAATGTATCATTTACATTTTTGCCACGTTTTTGCCGTTGTTTGACAATGAAGAAAGTAAATCCTTTGAATGTAAACGTTAGTATGATAGTGTTTTGATTATCTAACTATTTAGGTACATAATTGTGTAATTTTGATATATAAAGCAGAATGACTCAATGAATTTAATAACTAGTTTTCTAGGGGTTAAACAGCCTCTTCCAGTCCACACAGATACTATTCTGTGCAATAGTTTATGTGCAAAAGTCTTATCATGTGCAATATCACTACTTTTGTCCCTTATGTCACTACTTATGTCGCTACTAATGCATTGTCATAGAATAGTATTTTCATGTGCGATATCACTACTACAATAACAGACTCGTTATAGAGAACAACTCCAATCCACGATTTGTGTATATGGAATAGTGTATTTAGTACAGTTTTATTTTGACTTCATACTGTATTTTATATTGTTCTTGTCTTTGTGTCTCTGTGTGACTGTGCAGTCGTAGCATAAGCAATGTTCTCTGGGATCAATAATTTTTTTCTGATTCTGATTCTGATTCTCTTTCTGTCTCTGTAGATCTGCAGGACATCCCAGAAGAGAGTGAATGTGGGACTGAGGCTCCGGATGGCGAGACCAGATCTAACACTGGATGCAGCTAACAGCTGCCCAGTCTGAAAACCCCTGATCACAACACAGAGTCAGTCGCAGAGCTGGACCTCCTCTGCCGGACGCTACACGCCACTTACAGGATGCGTTTTAATACGTCCTGCTGTGACTACCGCTGAGAGAATTCATGAAGGTTATTTGAAGGGTTTTTTTTTTTTTTTTTTAACAGTTATGTTAAATCTCATTTCATTTGTCAACATTCGAGACGCTTTCCCTTCCTGTTCGATACAAGGAGTAGAATTGAGAGGGGGAAAAGGACATTTTATGTGAAAAGCAGTTTGATAGTGTTCATAATTTATATCTCTGTGAATAACGTCTTCTCATGATCCGTAGCCTACTACTGCCTGCAGTTTTATTCTTTTTATTCTGTTGTTTGTATTATTTTTATGGTCCAAATGACTGAGACTGAAAAGAGGCTGAAAAGAAAAAGATGGGAGAGCTGAAATTATGTACTGTATGTAAAACTTTAGAGCACACAGGGGTGAGTTTGCTACCAGATATTGTAACCGAAAAGGATTGTAAAATGTGAGTACTCTTTGCTTTTTTATGCACTCCCTAGTAGTAAAGGTGGTCTTAATGGAGTATTCAAAGACTCTCCGGCCCGATCTCTGTCTTCTACATCTGTTTTGTGTGGCCAGTTACCATGGAACCCCCAATGAAGTCAGGGGGGGAAGGTGCTGAGGCAGATACCTATTGGCTTCTTTTATAACTGTGCTTTAACAGTACATTTACATGTCAAAACAATTGTCCATGGTAACTGACTTCACAACACAGATGTGACAAAATGCTGGATAGTTCTTTTAAAAGTATGATGCATTTAGGAACGTGGACCACAAACACTTGAAACTTCTTCAATCTGACCAAACACTTCAGTTCTACAGGGTGGCAGATGTAAACTATTGATAATAATAATAATAATAATATATAGCATGAGAGACAATTGCTAGATAAGAATGAAAAAAGACCAAAGTGTATCAAGTTAGTACTATTCTTTTAAATTATACTTTATTTGAATAGAGTAGATGAGATTTGCTGTCATGTGTGGGCCACAGTCGGTAATGATTGTTACATGTAGGACATCAGGTGTGCATTTTCTCTCCCTTCAGATACTGATGAGCCGTCAGTTCTGCAATAACGGAGACTTCGCTCTCACCCTACTTTGTTCTGAATAAATGTGGACGTCAGACTGTCCATTACTGGACACAGAGGGTTTTTTTTTCTTTTTTGCTCTACTATGTATATTATGTATCTGTCTGTACAAATGTTTGGAATGTTTTGAAAAAAGGGAAAAAATGAAAAAAGAAAGCCCTTTTAAGTGTAAACCTTGTAATTTTTTTTCACTTTTTGTTGTAATTTTATTATTTTTTATTACTTGAACTTACTGCTTGTTTGTATTGTGTTGGTCAAATATACAGTAGGACTTATTTCACTTCTTGTTGTCCCTGATTGTCTCCGCACACAGCGCCACAGAGTTTCCAGCCCTGGTCCTAGAGGCCCCCTACCCTGCACAGTAGTGCTTTTTCTTGCTTTAACACACACTTCAGGTCGGATAGGGACTGTTAATGAACTGATTAGTTGGATGAAGGGTCTTGGGAGAAGGAAAAACACTGAAGTGTGCAGGGCCTCCAAAACTAGGTTTGCAAAACACTGCCATTGACAATCACATATACACACATACACACAAACACTGCCATAGGGTGTCACACACATCTGCACACACACCATATGAAAGAGATCTACCTTCATCCAGAGTCTAATTCCAACTACAATCTGAAACACATTAAAGGGCCCATTTCCTACATTTTTCCATTTTATTTTTTCTGAGTTCCACTTGTTATATAGTTGTTTGTATTCACCAGAAAAGTCAAAAATCATAGATATTTTTCCTGACCACTTCCCAACCTCTCCTTAGAATTAAGGAGCCTTTTTGTGTTCCTGTGCTTTACTTCTGACATGTAAATGACCTCTGTTTCAATTCGCTGCCTTGTCTTGTCCTTCATTCAAGAACTAGGCCGGGCTGAAACACTCCTAACTTTATCTCAAAGGGGGAGAGTATAACCCGATGTTGGCTGACAAGGCAGACAGGTGCAAATATGTTGGTTTTTGTGACATCACAGCAACAGAGTACTCAAGTAGTACTCTGTACTCTGGTGAGTACTCAAGTAGTACTCACCAGTCTGTGTTTATTATCATTTCAACCATATACTCAGTAAACAAAGAAATGAAACGGTGTTTCTCCAGGACCATGGTGCAACGCGAAGAACAAAAACAGACCCACAAAGAACAAAATCGGATGACTACACAAGCGCGGATAGGACAGAACTTCAAGAAAGAGTGCAAAAAAACAACACAGCAACAGTGCAATAATTTAAAGGACAGGAAAACATGCAGTGGAATCAAAAGGATCAGTAACAGCACTAGTGTGAGTGAATACAGTATTATGACATACTGTATTCTAGCAGCAGAGTTGTTAAGCATGCAAAAAATACAAAGATTGAGGTAGATAGCAATAAATAATTGGGAAAAGTAGCAGAATGTGCTGTTTGGCCTGTTTTAAGATTTGACCAGTGCCTACATACAATATTAAACTTTGGTTTTGAATGATTCATATAGGTTTTCCATGATTTTGGACCTTTTGACTGCTTCAGAAGGCCTTTTTTGGCTGGATTAGACATGTTATTTATTTTCTGTATCTATATTTTAGTCTAAATGCTTCTATAATGTGACTGTGGGACAAAACTCAGTACAATGGGCTCTTCATGAGCAGATCCCTGACCAAGCCCTGTGTGCCGCTGTGGTTTTGAAGCGCCTCGGGCAGCAATTGAAGAGTCCAGGCATAATATTTGTCAGCGACTGAGTCTACATCACACCCTTATCAGCAAACGTAATGAGACAGCTCCAGTTCAAGTCCAACAGTCATTCCCTCGGAGATAACACAGCGTCCTACTGACATCGGGAGGCTCCAGGACACTCTCTTCGGTGAGTAGCCTGCTGGGGGGACTGTCTCGCTTCGGGGCTTTAAATCTGAATCCGGTTCTTTGAACAGGTATGATGTTACCAGTAATGAGCAGTAATTGGCTCCATTTACTCAGTTTAACAATCTGTCGCCGAATGTTGATGGAACTGCACAATTCTGAGTTTTTTCAGAACATTGATACTTTTATTTCTACTCAAGTATATTAGTTTTTTTCCTCCCTCAGGCCCTTTCTGTTGAGTTCCTAAGTCCTTTTTTGAGGTTCATTCTGTTGTGTCGGATCAACACATTAACTGTTTTACTGTTGCTGGAGCTTCAGCATATGGTTTTAGACCAAAAGGACCCAAATGAGAAGAATAGAGCCCAACAAGCTTCTGTTTCTATGCTGATAGATGCTGGATGTTCTTCTGCAGATCATTAAGGAGCTCAGTTCTCCAGAAGTTCTCCTTTTTTTTTTAGATATTCTTTAATTCATTTAATTGAAGTATCAGCTTCTGCTTGAAGATGGTTTTGGGCTATTGTATCTGCCTTGGGTTGACCTTCTGAGGGAAGGAGATTCTGCTTTAATTTAAATCCACATTTAATTTGGGAGAACGTGCTAAACAGATCAGTCAACAGAGAATTTCAGTGATCTAGACCCATTCACCATTCACACACTGTCCTTTACTGTTAATGGGCCAGTGTTAATGCAACACAATTGGCAGTCAGTGTTCTCCTCAAAGCGTGTTGAAGCTGTTCAAAGATGTGGCATTAGAGGCAGTTTTCAAAAAAAAAAAAAAAAAGCTTTATGTACCTCAGGGTCCTTGTTTTCACCCTGTCAATGCTCATGCTAATGTTAATGTTAACTAGTAGGTGGAACTGAAGTGATTAAATTGAGGAGAAATTTGAGTAACAATCTATAAAAAATGAAACAAAATACATTGTACAAAAATGTGAACCCTGTGGGGGAAACTGTTTCAAGACACTATGCTATACAGAAGGGGTTTAGCAGTTTGCAGTTCAGCACAAGAAAAAAAAGTGAAAAATAAAAACTACAAATGGGAAGACACTGAAAAAATTACAGGGTGTCAGTTAGAGTATACAGAATATACACACAGTCCCCCGTCCCATGGCCGCTTTTTATTTTGTTTGGTTGATTGATTTTTTTTTCTTCTTAACAGAAGCTTTCTTAAATCTGCAGTAGGTACAGAGACATGGAGGGTCCAGTGGACAATGTGGAGTACAATCCAGGGAAAGAGACTGTATGTATCTCTGTTGTCCAAATTCAGCAGCTATTCATTCATGCCCTTTTCATTCCTTTGTTCATTTGATCGCTCCTTTCGTTTCAGATGTGGTGGGGAACTCTTGGCACTGTGCGTCCGTTTCTGCCTTTTGATCCAGATCTGGACGCTCGTCAGATTTATGTGGCACTGGACAACAAAAGTACTGTCTTACAATAGCATGATACGTCTACAAGACTTTAGTGTAATATTGGACTCAACCCTTTCATGCATGGTGTCCACTACAGTGGACACATATTCAAACCCCATTTAAAAACACAAGGTTTGCAATATAT
>JBBPCZ010000042.1:28911527-28947292 GCA_037974445.1 Brycinus macrolepidotus
TTTAATGAAGGACTGATTGAGTCAAACCAGGTTTCTGATGGAAACTACAAGTAACACTGGACTTCCACAAGGAACACACTGATATACTGAACTTAAAATCACTATTTACTGTAGAATGTTATTTGTATTTATTCTTTTTTGGTTTATTTAGTATATTTAGTCACTTTATTTGAATAGAGTTGATGACAGCAAACCACTCACTGCTCATCTAAACCGATTTTAAATATTATTTTCACGAGTGCCTTAGACTTTTACACAGTACTACAGTACTGTATATATATATATACAGTACTGTGGTAAATAAATTCACACGTGTGTGTGTGTGTGTGTGTGTGTGTGTTAGCTGTTGAAGTGATGACCTTGATCAGAATCCTTACTAACAGGACCAACGCCCAAAGACAGAACATTGCCGTGTCCTACCACAGTCTCGCACAGAAGGTAAAAAAACCCCTGTTAAAACAGACCCCAGTTAATAATGATTTTTAATGTATTTTACTATACAGTGAAAGGTCTGTTCCCTCTCTCTCAGGATCTGCCTGCAGTTCTGAAGAAGAGCCTGTCTGGGCCTATGCAGGAGCTGCTGCTGGCCCTGATGTTGACCCCCGCTCAGTTCGACGCCCAGCGCCTCCGACACTCCATGGAGGTGAGCTGACCTGAACCAACCGACATATAACACCAAAGTGGCCCATGTTATTGATGACTTTCAGGGTGTGTGTGTGTATGTGTGTGTTTGGCCATTCAGGGTCTAGGCACTGATGAGGAAACTCTCCTGGAGGTGTTGTGCACCAGATCCCCCGATCAGCTCAGAGACGTCACAGTAGCGTATAAAGAGGGTGAGAGAACAGCAACAATTATAAATGCATGTAAATGCATGTACTCACCACAGTGCATTAAAAATGCATGTAAACAGATGCACATACACACAGACACAGACACAAACACACACACACACACACATCCTGTTACTCACTGTAATTTTGGCCCACAGCATATGGACGTTACCTGGAGAACGACTTGATTAGTGAGACCAGCAAAGACTTTACCAAACTGGTCCTGGCAATACTGAAGGTAAAGAGTCACTGTGATCAGTCTGACTGGTCACAGGAAGACATGATCACCTATACCAGCCTTGTCCATATGTATGTCTCATTTGGTTTGGTGTCTGAAGTTTGCTTCTTTTGTTTTGTGCTGCAGCTACAAGCTTGATGAAGCTAAACAGCTCTTTCTTTCACATAGGATTTTTAAATCCTATTTTATGCGTTTTTTTAAGTAATGCATAAAAAATGAAAACACCAGCGTCTTTCCATTTTTCTACTGTAAGCAAGTTTAGGTCAGTTGGACACTAGCGTTCTGGCTACTGAGTGCTGATTGGTTCCAGAGTCAAATTCTAGACTTCCCTTGAACTTTAAATGCTCTAGTTAAATGTTTCCTCCCATTGGCTGTCGCTGAATGACTCCTTGAATATCTAACAGTTGTCTGGTGATCCACATTATAATTATAATTATAAATATATTAGGCTTTTGGTAGGTCTGTCGTGATAAATAAAAAAATCTGACAATTTTCTGGCTAATAAAGGTACTCGTATGGTCAACATACTGTATTTGTTAAAAAAGAATACTGAGTGTATTTTTAGTAAATGTTATGTGAGTAACATGCAAATGCAGAAAATCTCATTGTGTGGCCATGGATGGCTGTGGCATCACCACAGGACTGTTCATACTGCTAGAGGACTGGGGACCATTTTTAGATCTTCTTGTGGGTTTCCAAAGCTTTTGTGGTTAGATGCGTGAGCCATAAGTTACTTAGAACTTAGCTTAGAAGGTTGTGCCACCTGGGAGCCCCTGCTTTGCCACCTGGGAGCCCCTGCTTTGCCACCTGGGAGCCCCTGCTTCTATCGGTTTATGTATAACTGATGACATCTCATACAATGTCAGAAACCACCTAACAAAGTCTGTTTTCGATTTCTTAACAAGAAACAGTTTGAGGCGAGTGTATGATTATATAAGTATGCCCTTTGGACCAAACGCATGCCCTCACATTGTTTGGTAGCATCATAGCTCCTACACAAAGCTATAGAAGCCAACTTCAGACTCCACTGCACTGGACAAAATGGCATAAACCTGATCTGATCTAGTTCTCTAATGATACAGTCTGGCCAGAGATGTTCTCAGTTATACAGGCATGTGGGTCACACACCCTTCTACATCACCGATACCACTATGACTATTGTTTATGCAGATTAGAACAGGTTGTTGCAGGTGAAGTTAATGGTTAAACTCGTGTGTGGAATGTGTGTGCTGTGGAAACACACTGGCTCATCTCTGTCATATCAACAGAAGGAGGAGCTGAACACACCCGGGGTGATCGATTACCAGCTCATTGATCAAGACGTGAAGGTGTAGCTCTGTTATCTCTCTCTTTTGCCCAGTCTAAGTCTCTGGACTCCAGGTCTTAAGACCTCTGGTCTCACAAACTTTGGACCAACGTAATATGGGTAAAATGTTCAATGTCATCATGTCGGAGGTGCCTAGAAACGCTAATGGGAAGGCTCAAGCCACTTCCATGATTGATATTAGCTCCACACAAAGTCTGCTGAAGCCTGTATCCTACAGATAGACTGTACATACAGTACTGTGCAAAAGTTTTGGGCACCTATGCAAATCCCTAAAGCCATTTATCTCAGCTTGTGATGTGAAAAAGTGTCTTTCTGCCAGCACAGTTAACATTGCAATAAATGCAAACAAACAAGAACGTGGTAAAAAATGATCAAGAATCATTTTGATATTGTCTGAGCTGGTGAGGAGAACACAGGTTCGGTTCCAGATTCCTCCTCGGTTCCTCCAGCCATTTCTTGGATTTGTGAAACTCCATCAGCAGCTCCTGATTTAATTTAATGAAGGACTGATTGAGTCAAACCAGGTTTCTGATGGAAACTACAAGTAACACACTGATATACTGTACATAAAATCACGACTTCCTGTATATTATTATTTGTATTTATTCATTTTAGTTTTATTTAGTATATTTAGTTATATAAATGTGGGAAAATAACACTCAGTACTCATCTAAACAGTTTTTAATATTATTTTCACAGGTGCCTAAGACTTCTGCGCAGTACTGTAGAAGTCATGCATATAGTCTATGGTCTATAGATGTTTTAGATGTTCATTGTTATCCCCCTTGTGGCCGAGATGGGTGGCAATGATGGAATCAGACAGCTCTACAGCCCAGGGGCCTCTCTCAGGAGTGTAGAGAAGACCAGAGATTCAGACTGGGCATCTCTTTCACACTGTAAAGTTTACACGGCCTCTTCCAGGCTGTAGTCTGTTGGCAGTATTGTTCAAGTGCATTGAATGTGTGTGTAGAGTCTCAGAGATGCTATCAGTGGAAAAAAACCTGACTCTGCCCCCTGGATACAAGTGCTGACCTCTCGCGATTTGGATCATCTCAACAGAGGTAATGAAGAGCCTGGCAACTTTCTTTATTCTTTACATTACACAAAAAAATCATTCTTAAATTAGGCTATACAGTTAGAAATGTTAATAATATTTTACAACTCTTTCATATAGGACTTTTTTGGAATATAGAAGAAAGTATGACATAAAAATGAAAAGACCAGTATTTTCCATTTTTCTACAGTAACCAAGTTTTGTCCAGTAGGATGCTAGCATTCTGGCTACTGAGCACTGATTGGTTGGCATTCTGGCTACTGAGTGTTGATCGGTTGGGATTCTGGATACTGAGTGCTAAGTGCTACACAAGCCACTGCTAGAAAGTGCTGTGACTGGAGCTGAATACCATTTAAAAAATATTTTCTGTTGATCTGTATAAAATTTACAGTTTTGCACAAAATTCCTTATGAACCAAATTCATTTTAGGCTCGTACTTTTGGCATCTTATCAACCCACTGCATATTATCAACTGGCAGTTCATCTCAAGAGCTTTTCTGGTCTGACCCAGAGCTGGTTCTTCTTCTATGCAAACTATACAAGTTGTGTAGGATCTCTCATCCACCCAGGGCCCCAAATGACAAAAATGACATCATATATTTTACAGTTATTTTTCAGATCACAACAAAGGGTTAAGTTAAGTCTGGTTTAGGGCCCTGGGACGGCTGGTCCTTTGATGTTAGAAACTTTCTCTCTGTCTCTCTTATTCTAGTACTGTCCAGGCTAGAGGATGTGACTGGAGAGTTGGTTGATAAAACAGTCCAGAGCCACTTTTCAGGAGACCTCCGACTTGGCCTGCGCACTCTGGGTGAGAACATCACTCACACTTTCACACCCACTCGACTGGATTTGGTCATTCAGATTATAGAATAATCATTCAGATTATAGAATAATGAGTTGCCAGTTTAATAAGTACCTAACTTGTAGCTGCACTCATTGGCCATTTTATCGGAAACATCTTCCATGCAGGATCTCATGCAACATGTCAGATGTTTCCCTTGTGTTCATCTTTGTGTATAGAGATAGATCATTTTCATTTCTACAGTAGATTTCCACCCATTTCTCACCCAGCGTTTCTACTGAAGTAAAGGGTTTTATTAGGGGTCTTTGTCCCCCAGTCCTGCAGTACCAGCCTATACCATTCTGACAAGGCTTCACACTAGGTGTTGGAACATTGCTGTGAGGATCTGATTGCATGAGAGCATTAGTAAGGTCAGGTAATGATGTTGGATGTTGGACAAACTCCACTTCCACTCATCCCAGAAAAGTGCACAGCCCAGTGTTGGGGGGCTTTAAACCCCTATTAGCCGTTCATGTGCTGTGTCCCATTCTATTGATCAGCACTTTTCTCTATAGATTCTACAAGCTTTGTGTGTAACTGAAGACCTGTGTCAGCATGTATGTGTTTTTCTTCAAAGTTTCAACACTAACAAACTCAGTAAATGTAATTAGGGAATCATTTGTGATGCTTTAGTCTGATTTTGTAATGAAGAAACATATGAACTAATCTTTGCATCAATGACTGTACTTCTCTACAGTTCGTTCAATCCAAAATACACCTCTGTACTTGGCCCAGCGCCTACAGGCCTGCATAAAGGTAAGGAAGAGGAGAGAAGATAATAAATATACTTTTATACTATGCATACCTTGTCAAAAGACATTTAATTTAAAGGATACAAAATTTCTGCATAATTCGATCACCGAAATGTAAACGAAGTCATTCAGAGTGGGTTTGGTGTGAAATGGTTCATTGTAGAGAAACTTTCTTTACAGTGGTGGCAAATGGAATCAGGCATCACAACGCAAATTACGGTCATTTTATTTTTATTTGTAATGCTAATTAATTCTTTCCCTTGCTGTCTGAACCACTGTATCCTGGACCTCAGCGAGGTGGTCCTGGGTTTGATTCCTAGCCAGGGTGAATGAGGGTCTTTCCAGTGTGGAGTTTTCATGTTCTCCCTGTATGTGTAAGGGTTTCTGCTAGGAGCTCTGGTTTCCTCCCACAATCCAAAGACATGCATGAACTGGGGATGCTAAAAAGCAATGTCTCAGGCATCAGGCAGCATATTTCTAACTCTGTGAGGGAGCTTTTCGAGGTGTTAAACTCGGACGTCTGGTTCCATTCACCACCACTGTGAACAATTTTGACTCTCAAAAAGTCTTTCTAGAATAGGAACCACTCTGAATGAGTTTGTTCACATCTTAATCATGTAATTATGCAGAAGGTTTGGAAAATCAGTTGAACTGCCCTTTAAACACCTAGTTTTGTGCCTTTGAGATATTTTTGTAGTAAAATATATACATTTTTAAAGCTTGCCCAATCCAGCCTGTGGATAATTTGGGTATCCCTTTGTTCTTTTTGGCCACAAACCTGGTACTTTTGGTCCTCAAGACAGAGTTTGCCCCCCCTGCTGTAAAGTCTTTGTCCTGTCGTCAGCTGTAGCAAGACTGGATTTGACATTTTAGTGTGTGTGCGTGCGCGCGTTTCAGAAAAATGCCGTTGTTCGAGGTATCATGGTGGGCCGGAGTGAAGAGGACCTCCTGTGGGTGAGGGTCCATTTCCTCAAGCTGGCCAACGTCTCCCTTTTCTCCACTTTGCAGGTCAGATACACACTTCAGACAACCCCAATCTCTCTCTCTCTCTCTCTCACTCTCTCTCTCTTTCCAAGCATATAAAACCAGTTTTATATATGTATAAATGTATAATAAAGTGATTAGGTCTTTGGTCTATTTCATTTCATTATTTCATAATCATAAAAAAATAACTAAATGATCCTTACATTAAATTAAATATGTTAACCATAGACGATTCCATAACGACCAGGGGCATCAGCAATGACTTCCAGAATTCCCCCTACTTCAAAAATGATCAAAAATATTTTATACTGAGAGAAAAATGATTGCAAAGTATTTACCATTTAATAACTTGAATCACCACTTTTGCTCCCAAAACACTTGAATACATGAAGTATTGACTAAATCAATTACAATACTGGTGTTCAATGTATAAAGTGATGCTGTATCAGTTTCTGTGTATAAAAATAGTGATTGGTATTAATATATTTGTAGAAAGAGTTTAAAGGGGACCTGCAGCTGGCTCTGCTGGGTCTGTGCCGATCGGAGGATGTATAAGGACTTGGACTTCAAGCAGCTGTGGATCTGCCGTGGAACCTCAGTTTCTGTAGGAAATGCCCCAGTTCTGCTGCATAAACCATGAACATCCATAACCAGGAGAACCAAAACTTCTCCGTGGGTCAGTGTGTGAACATTATTACACATAAACAGAGATTCCGCCTCTTTCTGTTCCAAAACTTTGAAGTATCAGCCAATATTGATACCCATCTGATATTTCTTCATTAAAAACTACGCCACTTTAAAACGAGCTGTTTTAATTGAAGCTATTTTATTTTTTCCGATTTGTTAGTAAAGTCAAGTCAATTATAATTTCAGTCATATACACAGTACAAAGTGCAGGAGGAGCATTGTTTTGTTTCAGTGTGGACTGTTCAAATGGTGGAAATGACAACAAAACCTACTTGAATTGACTCAGCATTGATTCTGTATGTCCTTATCCACTGGTCTTCCTCGTCCTGTGTGCTGTGTCCTGTGTCCATTGTGGTGAGTGCTGTAGGCACTGAATGTGTTTATAAAGAAGACATTTGGTGGAGTGTTCAGAGGGTCAAGGACATTCATGCTATAAAGAGGTTTTGACACCACAGCGAAGCTAAATACACTATATGGACAAAAGTATTGAGACACCCGACCATTACACCAACGGGGCCTTTAATGACATTGCATTCAAATACATAGACTTTAATATGCTGAGGCATTAGGATTAACCCCCTCACTGGAATTAAGGGGCCTAGTCCAAACCCTGAAAAACAGGTATGTCCCAATACTTTTGTCCATATAGATATTTATCCGTATAAATATTTCAAGGAGAAGGTCTCCCTCTACTGGCTGCACGTTGCAAATGCACTCCATTGGCTGGAACGTGAAACATCATTTTATTCCACATTCTGTTTATTTGTTATATAAAGGGCCTGCCCGTGACAATTGTGGTGAATCCCAAAATCCGGTATAATAATGTATTAATTTAAAAAATGCAAATAAAATTCTTATTTATATGACTATTTTCCAACCTTAAAATTAACTCTCTCTGTGCCTTTGAGACTGATATATGTAAACGACCTCTGTTCTGATTGGCCATCCAATTTTGGGCCTTGTTCACCAAGCAGTTCTGACTGAAACACTTCAGTATGAATGGGTGGCTCAGTACATGGATATATTGGAAATGCATTGTTTTTAGTGATGCCACAAAAGCAATACATTTTAAACAGACCCTTTTTTTGTGCAAAATATTGCAAGTTTTACTCCCCAGGCCTATAAAGTCTTTATATGGAAACCAAGCCTGATTATCATTCAGCCTGATTATCATTCATTGTTTTGGTGAAGTCACAGAAACCAATCACAGCAGTTTAGCCAGTTATAAGATGTGTTTTAGCTTGGACTGCTTTTTGACTGAGGCACAACACATTCCCTAAACACTCCCTAATACGTTCAGCATGAGTGAGTAGGACAAACAGCAGTAAGAGGAACAGGAGTTGATATGAAAATATGCTGTCCCAGATACATTTCCATATAGTCTATGGACTCCCTGAGGAGTGAACAGTACAAATAAAACTTATTATTACATATAGATGATAGGTGTCTACTACAAGGGATATATAATTAAAAAATAAATAACATTTTTGAAAAAAAAAATGCTGTAACATGTGTCTTTCAACCATAATACTTTAATTATCTTTCAAATTAATCTTTAAAAATCTATTAAATTAAATTTTATCTGCAGCATTGACTCTCTTTCGACTTTAAAATCCTGTCTTAAAACTCACCTCTTTAAACTCATTTACTCTCTTTGATCTTGTCCTTAGTCTACACTCATTTTTAGTCTTACACTTTTGCGATTTTATGTTATGTTGTTTTATTTATTATCTTTAGTCATTATCTTTTTTCTTTGTCTTCTTTTGCATTTTTAATTTTATCATCCGGTTTACTTATCTGCAAGGCATCCTTGAGGGCCTTGAAAGGCGCCTTTAATATTAAATGAATAATAATAATAATAATAATAATAATAATAATAATAATAATAATAATAATGAGCAGAATCAGATAACTGTATTGATCCTGGAGGAAGTTGCTTATGTAATGATTGCACAGTCACACACAGACACAAAGACAAGAACAATATAAAATCTAAAGTCTAAATAAATTCAATACAAAATCTGTAGAAATACTCAATATGAAATACACTATGCTATGCTATATACACAAATGCTGGAATACAAATACTATAAATAAGTAACTTACAGTTAAGTGAATTCTAATGACACAGATGGTAGTTGGGAGTATAATACTGTAGATCAGTAGTATATAGAAGTATATAAGTAACATTTACATTAATGACAGCAACAGAACAATAACAACAACAACAACAGCAACAACAACAACAACAACAACAACAATAATAATAATAATAATAATGATAATGAGAATCAGAATCAGAAAACATTGGTCCCAAAGGAAATTGCTTATATTAGCAGAGATCAGTAGTATTTATAAGTATATAAGTAATATTGACATTATTATTATTATTATTATTATTATTATTATTAATAATAATAATAATAATAATAATAATAATAATAATAATAATATAAATAATATAATAATAATAATAATAATAATAATAATAATAATAGTAATAATAATAATAATAATAATAACAATAATAACAATACAACAACAGCAACGACAACAACAAACAACTACAACAACAACAACAACAACAACAACAACAACAATAATAATAATAATAATAATAATTGAAAAATCGAAAAATTGTCTTCTGGATGTTATGAAGATATAATATATCAAACTCTTATTTTAAAAAATAATGATGTGCACCCTTTAATGCTTTTCTTTGAAGTTGCTGTTGCCTGGTTACGCCAAGGCAGTCGGAGGAGGGATATCTAACCGGTGAAAATAACAACACTAGCCGCTAAAGGTGCACTTTATTCGACTAAATGTTGTGCGGACGTTTATATCAAACACTTTAATTTAATATGCATGTAAGTACGAGTCCTCGTTTTTTATTTCAAGTATTCTGAGAGACTTTAATGACTTAATTAGACGGATGAATTTCGCCACGTCCGGCGTTCAGGGCGGGGCGGAGCGGAAACAGCTTAAAACGAGCCAGAGAGGAGGCTGAGGGTGAAGAGAGAGAGACATTTCTATCCCGAGTTTACACGTCTCTGTGTGTTTGGGCCCTTGCGTGCTTCTTTGGACCTTTTGGGACTGTTAAGCAAGGTCTTGGTTGCTGAAATAAGAAGAAAGCATCTTTTATTGAAAGAAAAGACGGGACTATTTAACGCCTCGGACCTCTTCGAGGGCTAGCTTGTGGCTAACAGGCGGGACAAAGCTCATAACGGCTCGCAGTGCCTTCAGGGTCGAGTTTAAAAAGTTTGTTCAGGTATATTACCTTGTTTAAGACCTACAGTTTTTGGCTAAAGCCCTTATTTTTGTGATAAGGTCTCTAGCTCTCTAACGGCACGGCTTGTTTCGGTTTCCAGGCTTTTTGTGGCTCGGTGGCAGAGATTTGGGCACTGATTTGCAGTAAACGAGCTCTGAACACCTAAAGAAGCTCATTTCGCCCCTCTAAGTGATCCTTGCCTTGGTAGCCAGGCTGTTAAGGTCTCAGAAGTTAAAAAAGGGGGAAAACAACCAGAATGGCCGGAGTGAACAGCGTGGAAGCGGTGAAACGCAAGATTAAAGTTTTGCAGCAACAGGCGGACGAAGCTGAAGAAAGAGCCGAGGTGTTGCAGAGGCAGGTCGAGGAGGAGAAACGAGCCAAGGAGAAGGTAAACCACACTAAAAGAACATGTTTTCTACTGTTGCTACTTATACAGCTGGTGGCTTGGTGGTTAGGGAGTTGCCCCTACGATCAGAAGGTCGTGGTTCGAATCCCAGCACTGCTTGTGGCACAACTGAGGTGCCCTTGAGCAAGGTACCGTCCCCACACACTGCTACCCGGGCGCCCCTCGTTGGTGGCAGCCCACTGCTTCACTTGGTGAGTGGGTTAAATACAGAGAGAATTTCACACTGTGTACTGTGCTGTTGTGTGTTCACTTTACTTACACTGAAATGTTAACCAATCTGTGTGGAATTGTAGAATCGACTCCTAATTGCACTGCATCAAGCAGTGCTCTCACATTTCTCATCTCTGAGTTTGCAGGTCTGGCCTATTTTCAGCCTTTCCCATTCCTTCAGTGCATTATGTAACTCCTGGAGATCATTACCTCTACTGTAAAACACTGAATTCCTCAGCAATTTTTGTTCAAATGCTCGTAGGTGCATTTTTTTGTTAGTTTTTATTGCTTTAAGACAATTAATTTAAAAATGCCTTCCTTTTATGGTCTCTTGGAAAGAAGTAATTGCAAAGACATGGTGTCTGAGGTAGGAGTTGCTTGGGGCAGCTGGTGGCCTGGTGGTTTTGGAGTTGCCCCCGTGATCAGAAGGTTGTGGGTTTGAATCCCAGGACTGCTAGTGGCACCACTGATGTACCCTTGAGCAAGGTACTGTCCCCTCACACTGCTCCCTGGGTGCGTCGTTGGTGGCAGCCCACTGCTTCACTCGGTGAATGGGTTAAATGCAGAGAAAGAAGTTCACACTGTGTTGTGTGGTGTGTTCATGTGTGACTATAAGGGGCCACTTTCCTTCATCAGCTCCCAAATCTGCCTGTTCTGTGTATTCAGCCTCTTAGTTAAAGCTGTTTTCACCATTGGGATTGGCACCCTAATTCTTGGACACAACTCTAAGACGCCTGTACTTGAGATTTAAACTCCCAGGTGAGGCTGTCCAGGGAGACCAAGGGTTACCTTGAGCTAAAAACGGACAGAGACCTGTTGGACTGGTTGATTGCGCTGCATAAATAAGGAGACAGCTGAGTCATCAGTGCTTCACATTACCAAGTTAACATGGTACATTTACACCATTTGATTTTCTTTATGACACAGATCTGATGTTTTCAGGGCTGTGTAAATGCAAAAAATGTACCGTTTTCAAATATGATCGTCCCCCTTTAGTGTCAGAGTAAGTTAGCCAAATTGGGGCTGATCAGACCTTAAACTAGTAAGTTCTGATCTCGGATTGTATCTCTGTCTTGTTTACTAGGACTTTGCTGGAAGAATCTGATCTGAGATTAGCACTCCTGCTCTACCAATCTGTGATCTATGTTCTTTTCCCTTTTTTCCCAAAACTGTTTGAATGGACAAATCTGATCTTTTTTTTAAACCAGATTATTTTTACATGTTCTCTCGGTTGAGCTACATATGAATCAGAAAACTTTATTGATCCCGCAGGAAGTTGCTTATGATTCGTCTTCATACAAACTGTAACGAGAATGTTATGTGCACGTATCATCTGGTTAGTATCAGTAATAACTGAAACATTAAAGCATTTGGCCTTTTGCCACCTCACTCTAATCATTGAAAAAACTAAGAGTTTAATCTTGTTTCATGTGTTTAATGTGACGTTATTGATCAGGATGTGCACATGATCATCAGGGCATAATTGTTAACACCTAAAGTTGTGTGTGGGTCACTTGCTCGTTCAAATGTGAACCTTTGAGATGGAAAAGTCAGATCTGAGCAATAAGGCTTTGAACACGAACGTTGGTTAAGAGTGATAGCTGTTTCAGGCTTTTCTAGGGTGAAGATGACATGCAGTCCCTGTGGAGTCATTGCACTGCTGCCACAGGAAGTGTTTGCCAACTCATTGCAGGCCCTCTTTTGGCACCAGAAAGGAAATGACGCTAAAACTATCGAAACCCCACTTCTGATGAGCGCCGCCTAGCTGGCAGTTTGTTTGTTGTAAGTGACCAGATCATGTTCATCTTGATGCAAGACGAGGATCAGTTAAAAAAAAAAAAAAAAAAAAAAAAAAGCTTTTAATGATATGTACGTTATTAATTTGTTTAAGGGTTTTTGTCAGAGGTGGGGTATGTATACATTTGCATACCTCCATGGTGATTGTGTGTGAATCAAGTGGGCTTGAATTGGCTTGCCAGGAGGTCTGTCCTCCTCAAATGCTGTCATGCGGTGCTATGTCATTACCATGGCATCCGCATTTTTGCTTTCTTGGTTGAGAGTTCTCTCATGCCAGCCCAGCAGGCTACACTGTGTCTTTTGTTTTTTTCATTTCTAGTTCTTTGCTTATTGTTTAATTCTGGGTTGCATATTTTGACCTACTTATGCACATACCAGTGCCTCCCATCTGCTTTGTTTTTTGCTGGCAGTTCCCCCAAATAATTCCCTTCCATCTGGCTTCCATTTTGCCTTTCTTTAAACTCCTCTTCTTTTTTTTTTTTTTTTTTCTTTTTTTTTTCTTTTTGTGATAATTTGTGTTCTCGCTCTTCTCCAAGGCATGACTGAGAGAAGATGTAGGCAAATATGAAAGTTAGATAATCACAGCTTTCCTTTTCCTTTCTGTCTGCAAAGCAGTGAATTGATCTGTCCATCCTCTGTTCATAAATGTTCTAACATTCTCAGAGTCTGATAATCAGTCACTTTCTTGTACAATCGTTGTGATTTCATCATGGGGGCAAATTGGTCATTTTTTAAAAAAATCTAATTTCAGTTGACTACAACATTTGGGTTTGCATCATTTTCATTAAGTGCATTATCTTATGATGTGCAATAGTCTGCCATGTGCAATATCATGCAATTTTCTTACCAGATGCTAGAACATTTATCATTATGTGCAATATCTTCTTGTGTGTGATAGTCTTACAATGTGAATATCACTACTTATGTCAATATTACTTATATACTACTGATCTGTGTTACATACAGTAATATACTCCTAACCACCATTTGTGGTAATTCACTTGTAAGTTACTTATTGTATTTAGACCCAGCATTCGTGTATATAGCATAGTGTTTTTCATTTTTTCTGCAGAGTTTTATTGGATGTATTTAGACTTTATATTTTATATTCTTGTCTCTGTGTGACTACAGTTGTAACATAAGCAATTTCTTCCAGGATCAATGAAGTTTTTTGATTCTGATGGTCTGGCTCATTAGCGTAGCATTTTAAACTGGAAACTCAAGGTTGCATAGGCAGTCTAAATCCCAGCTGTACTAAGTTGAGTTTTCTGTAAAGCTTGTCCAATTTCACAGCAGTTGCTAGGAAAGAATGCATTTGTGGGTAGAACACAAAACAAGTCAAATATTTGAGAGGTGGCCAGTCATGGCTTTGCCCTGGCTGCTGATGTCCTCAGTATCAGACTGGTTATAAGAAGCCATTGGCTTGTCTGCACAGTCCAACTGCACATCAGTCAAGCTTCGAGATGGCTGTTCTAGATGGATGGCTGTGACGTGGATGAATGATTTTTGGTGCATTCTCATTCATGTTCTCTCCCTCTTTCTTTTTTGCTCTGTTGTTCTCTTGGCCTCATGTAGGCTGAGGAGGACGTTAAATCTTTGAACAGGCGTGTTCAGCTGCTTGAAAATGATGTGGACCGGGTCCAGGAGAGACTGAATTCAGCACTGACGAAACTGAATGAGGCAGAGAAGGCTGCAGATGAGAGCGAGAGGTGTGTGTGTGTGTGTGTGGACAAACCAGCTCATAAAGCACTGAGAATGATGTAGGAAATGGAAACAAAGACCTCACAGCATAGCAGCTTAGAGATTTAGTGGTGAATTGCTCTTGAACATGAAGTATAGATATATGTATATGTATATATGTTAGTATTTGTTGCAAGATGTTGTGGGACGCTCCTTTTGGTCTGTTCCTCCTCAGCTTTGTTCTATACCTGTATCAGAAGTTTCTACATTTACAGCATTTGGCAGATGTTCTTACCGGATGTTCATCTGTGCTTTATAGTCCAAGAAAACACATTCCTCACACTAGTAAACTTGGACTAGTAAAAAAGCTCCTAGAAAATTAAGATTCTATCTGAGAAAAAGTTAGTACTCCTTTAGGGACCCATCAGATCTCACACACAGACAGTTTTTTGTGAAGTTAGTGTTAATTGCTTTAAAAAATGTAACCTATGCTATGTGTTCTTGAATAATGAACTGATTTTAACACTAGTTTTTTTTCAGAGGCCCAGGTTTTTGGAGTTTGTCTCAAATTTTGTATTCTAAGCGTCAGTGGAAGTAGAGCGTTCTTACACCAAAAGGGATGGTCTACTTTACTCCTGTCCTAAATGTAGTCGATGGACCGAGACATGTTTAGCGTCCAAAGTTTGCTTGTTTAGTTTTGTGCTGAAGCTGTGAGTCTGTGTTCTGACTATGTTTAGAGTAAGTTGGACTTTTTGATGAAGAAATTCTTTAAATTAGTGTAGGGTGGTTTAGGGGAAAAACTGAGTCGTTCTTTGACACAGCGGCCTCACTGGGCCTTGGATGTTGGAGCAGGTCTGGATGTTTGATTAGTGTATATGTCTCAGGGGCATGAAGGTGATTGAGAACAGGGCCCTGAAAGATGAAGAGAAGATGGAGCTGCAGGAGGTCCAACTGAAAGAGGCCAAGCACATCGCTGAGGAGGCCGACCGCAAGTATGAGGAGGTGAGTCTTTCACCAGCTTCCTACTGCCTTGAGCCAAATGTCCTCCGCCACTTCTTTCTGTAACTGTGTGTCTCTGCAGGTGGCTCGTAAGCTTGTCGTCATTGAGGGAGAGCTGGAACGTGCAGAAGAGAGAGCAGAACTTGCAGAAGCGTGAGTCAGGCTCTCAGTCACCATACACACCCCAGTAGTTTTAAGTGACCAACACCCTACATCAGGCACAGCTAGACTTCCCCTAGCCTTTTCAAATAGTAAAGCTATTATAGCATTTTACACTTCTCTGATTTATCTTAAGTTGGCAACACTATTTTCAGACTTCGTTGTTCAGTCACAGTGCCCTGAAGTATGTCATGAGCCCTTTAATTAACATTTGCATCACAGCCATCATTTAACAGTCCTCGCTTAAGCTATTGGGTACCCCAGCAAAGCTGTTCTGTCTTGTAGTGCTTTTAGACTAGGGCTATTTGCCCTAATTGCATGTTGTTTCCGGCACACATCAGAAGCAACCCCACCTTTATGTGCCTCTCTTTAAATCATTTGTGCTTTCTTCTGAGCTTTTTCCCCTTTGAAGCTTAAAGCTAAATCGATTAATCATTTAATGGCACCCTATTAAAGCAGCTCTAGTAGTAAAGTAACTCAAAGTAACTAACTGTTTGCAAGTGTGTTTTTTTAACTCCTTACTTGGAGTTCTTGCAGACATCATAAAAGTGGGAATGCCAAATCATGACTAAGGAACCTTTGCTTCCTCCTTTTCCCATCTGTGTTGCTGGTACCTGTTTGTGTTCTGAAACACCTACACCCCTACCCACTCAACCCAACCTGCATGCGCTTTGGGTCATGTGACTGCCCCCACCCTTTCCACCTCCCTCCCTCCACAAAACAGCAATAAACGGCATTTGGAGGAGCTGCTGAGGAATTACGACCAATCGCTGAAGAGTCTGCAGGCAGCTGAAGACAAGGTACTGGCCCAGTTCTGTTACCCAGTGGGTTCCTCTTATAGGCCCGGGCTGCTTTTGCCACTGTCCATCCCGAAAGGTGGCATCAGTACTTCACTGAATGGCACTGAACTGTGGTTTTAAGTAGATCTGAAAGGTGCCATTTTTTTCGAAGGTGAGCTCTATAGGGCCCCATCAAAACTTAAGAGTTTCAGGCAGGTGTTTGGAAAGCCCCCCCCCCCCCAAGCTCTTGACTTACCTGGCTGCTCTTTCCTCACCTTATCCCTGCTCTCCCACATCCGTCTTTCCTTTTGTCTTCTCGTCCGCCCTTTGGCTAAGTGAATGATCTGTGTGCTGCGTGCATGAGATTACCTGCACCTCAGAATGTTCAGACACACCTCTAATGTCTTCACTGCATGCATGAATTTGGTCTCATCTTCACTCCAGATCCGTTGCTTTGGCTCCATCATTTCCATTATGAGTTGCTTGCATCAAATCCCAGTTTTCCTGTTACCACTTTATAGTGGTTCTCTCTTGAATTGATTGTTTTTCTTGTCCTAGGTTGAATATTGATCATTTTTTGTTGAGTATTATTAAATCCACCCAGATCATGCACTAGCAGTCCACAGTGGTTTCGTCCATGCCTTTCTCTCAATTGTTTGTAAATTTGTCTCTTTTTTTTTTATCCCCTCCTTCTCCATACCCCCTTTCCATATCCCTTTTTATCCATCTGTCATTATTCTCAAACCTTTTACCTCTCCCTCTTCACTATTGTGTCTTCTCAAACCCCCCCCCCCCCCTTATGTTGCCTCTTTTTCAACCCCACTTTTCTTTCCTGTGTCAAACACCTAAACGCAAAATTTAAAAACTGCAGCAAATCTGCGGAATTGGAGGAGGAGCTGAAAAATGTCACCAATAACTTAAAGTCCTTGGAAGCCCAGTCGGAGAAGGTAGGAAGAAGGGAGATAGGGTGGGATGGGTGTATTTGTTCTGCATGCCTGTGGAAATTCTTCAAAGTGTTGTAGTATAAAAGATGTTTTGACTGAAGGTGTTCATATTGCTTTTGCATCTTACAATTGAGTTACAATGCTTTTGGGGAAACTTATCCCAGACTAGTTGTTGGGGCCGGTGCTGCTTATCAGCGGTGTACAAATGACTACAAGGTTTTATCAGAAGACAAGCAGTGCCTGGTCCCAGTAGCACTAGGCCACACTAGTGTAGTATCGCGTTATTTATTTTAAAAAAAAAAAAAAGCTCTCCTTTTTCTCATTTACAGTTCTTTCAAGGAAGCCCACATAAAACTCACCATTAGTAGAAAATACCCCAAGTTTCTAGTCCTGTTTACTGCATCTTTTTTTTTTTTTTTTTTTTTTCCCCTTCCTTCCCTTTTCTTATTTTTAGGAAATTGGTTTTGGTAATTCTTTTTTATATTTACATGGACTGATTTTATTATCTTGACATGCAGTCATTACCAAATGATGCCACAGTATTTCATAGTGTCTCTGCTGATCGCCTTTAGTGTCCAGATAAGTTGTCATAGATACCGATAAACACACTACAGATAGCATCAGGGGGAGGTAGTGTTACAAATATGTTAAGCTTGCAAGGGGAATTTTATCAGTGTGGGTCTTTTTTTTGTGAAAAGACAAGGATTCATATTTTGCATTGTAATTTATTGAACTGTTACATAGCCTTTTAGCTTTTTTTGTACACACCTTTTTAAGCATGCACTAGAACCTGTTTTATTCCTGACCCTGGTACATTCTTTTGCATACTGTGCTATATGGTTAGACTGGAACCATTTTAGATTTGCATAAGAGCTTTAGTTTTAGACCTGCAGGCTGAGTCTTCATTATCTTGTAGTTGCTTTCCTTTTCAGAATTGTGTTGCAGTGCCTTGTGAGGTACAGTGACCTAGTTAGAGGTGTTTAAGGCCAGTACGGGCAGAAATAGCTGGAGAAAAGCTTTATGGATGACTTTGATTCCTCATAGTTTAACCTTTTGAGTGTGCTTAGCTTAGAAGTAAACACAAGCTTGTTGTTTAGTCACCTTGTTTGAAGGACAGGGGACCTGTTCTACTGTCTGTGCAGCTGTCCTCACATTTTGCATAATGCCAGTGTTTTCAGAGATGCTGCCAGCATGTCCAAAGAAAGACACTTTTCAGCTCTGGCCATTGACATCACTGACAGTGATGCAAGGCAGCCATGCGTGTGCTCCCTGTGAGGGCAGCTCCAAGTTTTCATGGAATAAGTGTGCTAGATAACTGGGTCTTCACAGGCGTTTCTGAAGCTTGCTAGAGTGAATACTCTCTGGCTGATTCAGCTCAGGCTATGGACATTTTTGTACTTCAGTAAGCCTCCAGGGGCTCAAAGGAGCCCACAATTATTAATAGCTTGGTTTCATTTCTCTCTGACTTTTTTCCACCCCCGAAGATGCAGAGGAAAGCAGAACAGGTACACTCTTAGATGTACAGGTACTTTGCCAGTGGTACAGAGATGTGGTACAGTGCATGCATGTGTGCTCAGTATGTGGTGGCGGGGGGGGGGGCGGGGAATGTAGGCTCCTGCGTGTGATTGAAAAGGTGGTTTGGAGGTTAAGGCTATGAATATCAAGAGGAATGTTAGTGACCAGCAACGTCCAATGAAAAATCTAGGTTTAATGGGGTGACATGCCTTGAGATTATATACATTTATATAATTGTTTAGGCAATTTGATTTTTAAATGACATCTCAGTATCTAGGCTCTTTTAAAAGAAATGAAATCCCCCCCTGTACTCATCTATATTTGTGCAGAAAGATTGCTTGTATCCATTTAAAAACATGCTCACACAAGCTGCAAGCCATCAAAGACAAATTTGTATCATCTAAAAATGGACAATAAAGCACTGAGTAAAAAGTGCCTGGTTCTCTGATTGGCTGCCTCTGCTTTTTTTCCCCCTTGCAGTACTCCCAGAAAGAGGATAAGTACGAGGAGGAGATCAAGATCCTGACAGACAAACTCAAGGAGGTGGGACATAGTTCTTCACTGGAATTTTAAAGATATCTTTGCTCCCAAGTGGCACAGCTGTTGGATCTGTCATAAGTAGAATCCCTGGCCGGAATTCCAAGAGAAAATGATGCGCTTTTTGCCAGTTTTAGTACTTAAAATTTAATCATGTCTTTATATAGGCTTTGTTGTATTCATTTATATTAATTTATGTAGAAATCTGGGATTTACAGTTTTAACTGCTCACCTAAAATAAAGGAATTTTGGTCTCAAACCCAAGGCTTGGTATACATATGAATCAAGGATTTAGAGAATTTATCATTACTTTGATTCTAAACCAATCAGCCTCATCATTAAAAACCACCAACTGTGAGCAACACAATTTCCTTATAATTGCACCTATCAAGTGGTTGGATATTAAAATGGACATGCGTGAGGACTTTGAAGAGGGCCCAGTTGTGTTGGCTTGACAACTGGGTGAGAGCATCTCTAAAACAGTAGGTCTTTACTGCTGAAAGTGCCTACAGTGAGTGTGTGGGCATCAGAATCGGACCATAGAGCAGTTGAAGTTGGCCAGGTCTGATGAATCATGTTTTCTTTTACATCATGTGGACGGTCGCGTGTGTGCATTGCTTTCTTTTGGAAGAGGTGGCACAAAAGTACATTATGGGAACAAGACAAGCATATGGAGGCAGTATGATTCTCTGAACAATATTCTACAATGAAACCTTGGATCCTGGCTTTCATGTTGTTACTTTTGATACATACCATCTACCCAGGCATTGTTGCAGACCATATTCACCCCTTCATGCAACAGAATTATTTGATGGCAGTGAGCCCTGCCATATTACAAACACTGTTCAGGAACAGTGTGAGGAACCCAGATCTCTATCCAATCAAGCACGAACAAACTAGTCCGATCCATGGAGGCCCAGTCTTGCAACTTAAAGGACTTAAAGGATCTGCTGCTAACATCTTGGTGCCAGATACCACAGCACACACTCAGATCTTGCCTTGTCAGAACACAGCTGTTTTAGGGGCACCTACACAATATTAGCAAGGTGGTTTTAATGGTATGACTAATCTGTGAATGTTTTAAATTTTTTCTTCAAAAAGCCTGTCCAGCTTTGGCTGTCCATTGTTATGGACAGCAATACAACTTCACCCTGTAGATGTACAGTTGGTAAACTCGCTGTGTTGTGGCTGTTTTATTTTTTTGGCAGGCTGAGACCCGTGCTGAGTTTGCTGAGAGATCTGTGACCAAGCTTGAGAAGACTGTTGATGATTTGGAAGGTAGGCTACTCATCAGCTGCCCCCTCTCACATACTCACATTCAGAGTCCACAGATGCGTGTTGACCGTCCTGTGTACGCCTACAGATGAGCTGTATAAACAGAAGCTGAACTTCAAGGCGATTAGTGAAGAATTGGACGATGGCCTTAATGACTTGACCTCCATGTAAATACTTCTTGGTGTGAAATGAGTGATTTGTGTGCAGTGGAGTGAGCTGCATGTGTGTGTTTCCACCTTTTCCTAATGATACTTCACAAAGTGTATGTGCTGATGGCTAAAGGTGCATTGTGAGAAAGAGCTACAGACTTGTATCGTCCGCTGTGAATTGAATTACTCTGTAATGTACAACGGTGTAACTTGCTTTTGGACCTAATGTAAACCAGATTTAAGAGTTTACATTAGTACTGATTTGGATGGAGCACTCATAGTGGCTCTATTTATAAATGGAAAATTGGATTTTTAAAAAAATTATTTGTAATCTACCTGGCAGTAGGGAGAAATTGTCAGATTTTATGTATTTTTGGTGTTTAGACTACAGAACATCTTTTCTGCTTGAATCTCAAACACCAAAAATGAGATTTGAGCTACCTCTGTAAACAAAATGTTTTGTAGTAAAACTTGCTGCATTTCTGTCATTGAGCGGAAGGAGGGAGGACATGATGTGTCTAGTAACCTTGTATTTATCTAGCACTTCTCTCTTTAGTCACCACAGCCCAGGGTCGCCATGACAACAACATACCAACAAACAAGCCAAGGCCTGCATGTGAGAGGCTTGCGATGTCAGTCTATTATCATTTCCTAGATTTGGTTAACATGGCTCTTTCAAGTATAAAAGGAAGGAGATGTCTTATATGAACATTCCTACACCGAACGTTATACATGTGACCCAACTTCTCTTTTTCAGTGTCCGATTTTGGGTCTTGTGAAATGCGAGCAGCAGTGTTGCAGGGTAGAAGCAGCTAAGCTGTTCTTTAGCTGAACAGCTGAAAATAGATTGTAGTAGGTGCCCACCTACACATTCAGAACAGCTTGGTTACATTACAGTCCTGCGTTTCCATGGTTTGCACTCTCTGTGCTGCTCTGTGATGGCTTTGCATGCACTTAAACTCAGGATGGTTTAGCCTGTGTGTCAGATCACAATTACAGAATTGGCAGTATGGCATGAGAGGATTTGCCTGCATGGGTTTGATGGTCAGCAGTGAATGATGTGGTGAAAAGAGTGGTTGCAGTTATTGTGCAATGTATTGCTCAGTTTTGTGTTTGCAGAAGGAACTTAAGACCTACTGTGTGCAAATCACCCCCAGTATGAATGACTCAAAATCGTCAGAAGGAAACTGATTCTCCCACTTGCTTTATTGCATACTCTTGCCATGGCATGTCTGCTTATGAAAGCAAATGGCTTAATAGTGGCCTAACTTCAGAATAGCTCAGTTGGTGCTTTAGATTAGCTTACATTTTCGATTATACTGCGAGCTGCTATTGATGTTCTTTGATGGGAAATGGCTTGCTAGTAGTAACTGACAGTACTAGACTCACTTCCAAGCCTTAATGCAGGGCCTTAATGCAGTGTGTGTATATTATGGCTCTTCTGATCATGGTGGAAATAATTTATACACTTAAAGGGGTGGATTACCAGATATGGATTAAGCCTAGTCCTGGATGACACAGTATTATGAATGGAGATTTCCCATTGAAAGAGAAATATAGTCCAGGACTAGTCTGTAATTATAGTTTTTCTGTAGTATAGAACATAATATATTAAACTTGAGAGAGGATGTTTCTCTAACATTGACTCTGGCAGGCACTATAGTGTATTGTGTACCTCTCCTGTGGTGTTTCTCTTCCATCATATTCTTCTCCCTGAAGAATATGAGGAGTACCTGGACACTGGTTTATCATCTTACATCATGTTCCTTTCAGCCAGTTTTCTATTTGCCATCCCATTTTCCTTTTTATCTTCCTACTTTCAATCTTTGTGGTTCTCTACATTTCTGGCTGTCTTCCCACCCCCTTTCTGCCTCCCTGTAATGCTTAGTCCTCTGTGTCCTCCCTCCCTTATTCTCTTTGACACAGAAATAGTTTGCTTGGTTAAGATTCTGGGTCACTATCTTATAATTGTTCCACTTATCTGCGCGCCCCACCCCCCCAACCCCCTTGGTCATGTACTGCTCTGCCTTCATGCACCACATCTCTTTCTAATGAAGACGAGGAAAAGGAAACTGGCATTGGCAATCTTTGTTTTTGTTTTTTTTATATATATAAACAAACCCCACTTTCATTGTCTGGATCTTGGGTGTCTTTGTCATCCCCACGGTTTAACAGTTGCATCTGTTTTAGTAGCGCCTATCACAGACTAATTGTAATGTATAATTTTTTTTTAATGAAAGAAACAAAAGTTTGATGTGTGTAAATGGAGATCTTTTGCAGCTTAACTTCCTTACAGTTACAGCATAGTGACCACATATGTGCAAATGAAGTTGCAGGCGTAACTTAGAGACATAATATAAAATACTTGAACCATGTTTACGGATTTCTGTGTATATGGCACTTTAGCCCGCCCTCTCATGTCGAGATTACAGGCACTTATTCAAAAAAGGCACTGGCAGCCAGTCAGACAGCACAGCACAGCCTGGTTGATTATTTATATACTGATTTTAAAAGGGTCAGTAACCAAACCAGCCTCTTTAAGGAGTAAAGAGTGATAAATTAACCTTTTCACTTGATTCCTAGCCAAACAGCAAGGTCAGGTATTAGAAGTCAAAGGTAGTTTTGGTTAATGTACACAATAGTTACTACAAACTATTTATCTGTTTGTACGTTTCAGTTTACTTAGAAGTAGTGCAGGAAATGTTCAAGCGCCAAGGTGATTCTGTCACTAGAGAGCTTTAAGAGGAATAAAGAATAGCTCCAAGACTGGAATAATAATTTCCTGCATAATTTTATGACCTTAGAAACTTCAGGAACAGTATGAATGTGGACAGACACAAGTATTTCCCGTTCACTTTAATAAAAGTGGCCGCTCAAGTTATTGATCTGTTGGACAGATACTCTGGTAAAATAAGCTGATTGTGAAATACTCAGGCATAGTAAGTTCTTTGTGAAGTGATGGGAATTTGTCCATGTACTCGGTCATAAGATCCACCATCACTTTTCACTGTTCACATATGAAATGAAAGGAAATAAGTTGTTACTAATCTGGACCAAATGATCTCCCAGCTAATATTGTTTACCAGCTGTG
Source organism: Brycinus macrolepidotus (assembly GCA_037974445.1). Lineage (NCBI taxonomy): Eukaryota > Metazoa > Chordata > Actinopteri > Characiformes > Alestidae > Brycinus > Brycinus macrolepidotus. The sequence goes on from JBBPCZ010000042.1 coordinate 28,935,050, forward strand.
GAATTTGACTCATACGTAAGTCAGGCTGGACTGTTTTCTAAGAACAGATGCTTGATCTAAATGCACAGTTGGTCATGCTTTAATTGGCCTGTTAGGGGACATTACGGAAGATTTTTACTTCGTACAGTCTTTGTCTTTAGAATTTGTACATATTACGTATTTTTGTGTTACTAGAAAATGACATTACAGTAAGTTATTTATCTATTGTGATTATACCCCAGCCTTTTGTGTATATAGCATAGTGTCTTTGGTATAGAGTATTTTCCAAGTAATTTTGCAGTGTTTTTTGACTTTTATTTAGACTTTATATTTTAGATTGCTCTTGTCTTTGTGTTTGTGTGACTGTGCAGTCGTAACATAATCAGTTTACTCCGGGATCAGTACAGTTTTCGTATTCTGATTATTAAAGTCCATGCGTTAACGAAAGCACAGAACAGAAGTCGAGCTTGGGCCGAATCTTTGCCAGACTATATCAGCTGTATGCAATTACGTAATTACATGGTGTAGAACAAGTTGGGTGAGCAGACGTGCCTGTGGTGTGCTTCAGTTCCTCGAAGAAACACACAAAACAGAGGGGTGGGGGGGTGGGGGGGCGCGTTGGAGAAAAGTCTGTGGAATCTTGTTGTGACTTTGAAACTTAATTTGTTGATTGAATTTATTCCCTCTTGGCACCGTAAAGGATACTTTCCAGGCGATTTGGAATCTTATTTATTTAATTCAAGGTTTGAAGGCTCTTTCAGTAGTGCAACAGGAGTGGCCTTCAATACTGAGCTCACACGACCAGAAAAATATGTACATTTATCATGCGGACAAGGCTTTTCATCTATGCGTGGAGATAAGAGTTTCTTCTTACTGCCTTTTTAGGGGTGTAATGATGCACATTTTCAGATTTGATGTCTTTCATGATCCTGATTTTTCATGTGTGATCTTGCTATGATTCTGCAGAGCTGTGATTACATACAAGGCAGATTGATTTGGCTTGGAAAAATAAAGATTATAAATGAACATACCATGAAAAATGGGGATCTTACGAATAAGCAACTGAGCCATGAACGATACAAAAACTTGAAATATAAAACCATATACTGCATAAATGTCTACATTGTATGCTGTGTATTGTTCATCTCTATTCAAATACTATCAACCTGTCATGAAAACAAAATGTGTGTAAAATGTGCAGGTATTACGCTTAGCATCCCCCACCCACCCAACCTTACCACTTTTTGTATTTTTGTCTTTTGTAGAGAGGCTCGCCACTGCCAAGGAGGAGAATATCAAGATCCATGCTACGCTGGATGCTACCTTGCAGGATCTCAACAACTTCTGAAGTCCACAGACCCCCTCCTCATCTCCAGACTTCTTGCCTGTACCTTTTTCTACCCAATCCCCCAGTCCCTGTTATTGCTGGGCGGCTCTGTCGTGGCTGAACAAGTGCAAATTGCTTTTTGGTGTAGGTAGCACTTGGCTTCATTCCTCACTTCCTGGCCACAGCCCTCAGTATCTGAAGGAGTCCCCTCCCATCTTTTTTTTTTTTTTTTTTTTTTTTCCCCCCTTGCATCTAGCTTTTTGTGTAGGCTCCCCACCCATTTCTTTAAATAGGACAGCATATGCTGAAGCACCAATGTCTTAAGTTCTCATCTATGTTGAAATATTCCTTATTTGATTCATTCCTGCAATTATGTGCAATTAAGTAATTAGGTAACGTGATGTGTAACGGAACGGCTCTTGTTTCAGGTTGCTGAGTTTTCTCTGTTCTGCTAGTTTTCCTGTCCCGTGGTGCAATATTAATACAAACAGGTAAAGAATTGGAAAGGTCACAGTGCAAAACACCTTTAATCCTCTTCCCGCTCTTTTTGTACTCCTATAATTGCTGAGCTCTTTCCCCAGCCCCACTTGTTTTAACACTTATTATCACGGTATTGCTGTGTATTTTACTGTGTCAGTGCCATGCCAGGTGGACCATTACGTTCTTCTCTTAGCCATAAACTTAAAGGAAACAGTTTCAGTTCAAGTTTCTTATGGAATTATTAATCCACTTTCCAGACTTTTTATTTTTAAAATTCTACTACACAGAGCCGCTAAAACAACTGGACCAACTCTTTAACGGTTTTCACTTAACCTTTCCATTTCTTTTCAGAAAATACTTTATGGTTTAGGTGTAGAGCAGATTTGCCCAACTCTGCTCCTCGAGATCTACAGCCTGCAGAGTTTAATTCCAGCCCTAATCGAACACGCTTGGCTCTCGTGTCAGTGTTAAGGAAGGCCTTGATTAACTGGGACAAGTGTGTTAGGTTAGGGCTGGAACCAAACCCTGCAGGGTGGTCGATCTCAACGTGTGTGTTTGAGCACCCCCTGGTGTAGAGCTGCACTAGGAAGCAAACTATAATTTTGAAGTGTCAGATGCAGTTAAACCATGTTCAGTTTGGAACGTTGTTCAGTTAGCCTTTGTCATTATCAGGTGAAGGCTTTCCCCCCCCCATGGGTCATGAGGGCTGTAGGGAGAGAGAAGGGGTCTTCACATTCCACTGCCAAAACGAAGGTTAAAGGGCCAATAAAGAGGGCAAGAGGGATGAAAAACATTAAAGGTATTATCTGAGCATCTCATCAGCGTAGTTTATTATACTCTGGAACAGAAAACTGAAACAATAGAGTTACATAAGGACATTGAAGCACCAAGAAGCTTTTTAACTGGAACATAAATTACAAAGTTAAAGATGTAAACATTTTGCTATGAACAGTGTTTCATTGTAATAATGACAAGATCAGAAATTTTTTTTTAAATAAAGTACCATAATACTTATTAACCCTTCTGACTATTCTGCCTTGTTTTTAAAAAAAAAAAAAAAAATACACCAAAGGGTTATGACTTGTTTAAAAAAAAAAAAAAAAATAGGTCTATGGTTTTGTAGACATCAGTACAGAAGGGCATTATGGTAATGATTGTATCGTGATGGGTTATGTCAATATTCTTTTCTGAATTTATGGTCATATAGTCAGTGAAATTCATCATTTTATCATGGGTCAATTGTTGAAACTCAAATTTCTTTACAGTGGTGGCAATGGGAACCAGAGGTTGTGGTGTCTGCAGCACATAGTCACCAGAGAACCTACTCATGTTTTCTCAGTTTTTGATGTGTTTAAGTCGAAGTGAAAATCTGAGGACTATTTTTTTTTCTTTTTTTTTTTTCTTTAGATACCGTTTGGCCTTAAAGCATCCTCTACACCACGAATAAGTTTCAAAAAATGTATTTTTCAGTGAATATCTGTGGAATTCCCCTTCGAAACAAGAGGTTCTCAGTAAGACCCTCAGTCTTTGTCTTGGAACTGGCCTACATAGACTTTTTTGGTTTGTTTTTGGTTATAGTAAAATAGTGCTAAATCTGAAAACCTAACTTCTTATCTGCCTCTTTTGCCTCAGTGCCCTGCATGTGTTCCTCTTAAAAAGAAGAGGGGAAAAAAGCAATACATTTTAGATCAGTGCTATTGTAAAACAATGTCTCTAGCATAAGTGTATTTGCAACCATTTCATGTAATGGTTCCTGTGAGGGGGGGGGCTTTTAGAGGCATGAAAAAACTCCAGACATCTGGTTCCCATCACTAGCACTGTGAACAATTCTGACTCAGGTTTTCTGAGAGGGGGCATTTCACACCAAACCGCTCTGAATGGCTTTGTTTACATCTTAATTATCGTCTAATAATCGGTGAGAATCAGTGGAACTCGCCTTTAATAAGCACTGACCAACTGCATGTTCCATTTAAAAGTATAAATTGCTTTCAGACGTTTCTGAACACTTACAGCTGCAAGTGACATTCTGGAGTTGAATCAAAGGTGTCAGTTTTTGAAGAATTCATTCTGTACCAGTAGATGCTGCTGCTGCTGCTGCTGCATGGTACTTAAAGCACTTTTCAAAAACTGACACGTACAATAGTAGCAATAATTTTAGATGCATAATCTACATTGCTACCAAGGGTGTTGTAGCCTCACGAGCTCACCGCTATTCCAGCTTACTTAAAATACCAAATTGCCAGGGGATGTAAAAAGAACGTGTTGCTTATCCAGATTCTAATTCTTGAGGAATTGAGACACAGGGCATCTGTGCGATACTCTTTGGTGAAATTCTTGTGACTACAATGAAGCTTTGGTTCTTTTTGGCCTGGCTACCTTTCTGAAAAGTCAGTGTTTGTCCTAATTTAATTGTCTGACACACTAAGAGGCATTTGAGCTGATGTTTACACTGCTGTTTACCTTCAGTCCTGTCTGTAACTCTTAAGACCATTTAAGAACATCTTTACTTACCCGCTAGTGGTCAAATAATATGCACTATAAGCATAAACAAAAAGGCAAAATAGTCCCTTAGGATTTTTTTTTTTTTTTTTAATATATATACTGCTTTTTTACCGTCAGCATTACATATGAAAACTCAGAAGACACGTGTAGGTTCACTGGTGGCTTTGGATTGCGGCAAAAAAAGGCTAGGTAGATAGTACTGACCCTTGGTTAATATCAGTTCCACTGTAAAGAAATCTGAAATCTGAGACCCTTCTCTACAACAAACATTCAGACTGCTCTGAATAAATGAATTATCCTGTGCATTTGTGGAATTCCCCTTTAACTTATAACTGTTAGGACACTGAATTCAGTTCACTGTTAAGTTCATAATTCATACAAACATGACAATCAGGAAACATTGCATAACTTCATCTGTATTTTAGGAGATTTAGGATATCTCCCCAAGGCACCCCATAATAATATTCACTTAACACTTCTCAGGTATACAACAACTTAAACTGATCTTAAATTGAGCTCCCTTCAAACCACTTGTCTGAATGAATCACCCCTTAAAAGGAATGACAATTCATAATTGCATTTATCAACCAACACAAAGGCTTTGCTGAAATGTAAAATGGGCATCTAGCAAATATAATCAGACAAAAATGCCCAACATTCCAGCAGATACTGAAACAGTCTCTTCTCAGTTCACGACATGGTCCAGAATTACAGGAACAATACAGTAGCAGCATGATTTTTCACTGGTAAGTCCGATCTTCAGTGTTTTTTCGATGTAATGTCTTGTGGTCTTGGTTCCTGCTGTGATCTCTCCCTAACCATCGACAACAGGCCCTCCAGCTGTCTGTCAAGAAGACCAGCATCTCCATTGTTGTTTATGGTCCAGTTAAAGTCCACTCCCTCATCCAGGCCACATTCAGACTCTGCATCATCTAGTCCTGAGGAACAAAAGGCAGACAAGATGAGCTTTGATGGCTTGGTGGTTTATGACTTTAATTTAAGGTCTTACATCAATTTATGAAGGTCATTCATTGATTCATTTTACTCCAGCTCCTGCCCCCTGAGTGCCTCAACTGTCTAATGCCTTCTACAGACTGTGATTGCAGCAATCTTATAAGATCATTACAAATCACAATGTGTGATGATAAACTTGGGTAGGGCATGTGTGAAGGTGTGTGGATGTACGATGGTGTGTGTGTGTGTGAAGGTGTGGATTTATGATGGTGTGTGTGTAGATGTACGACGGTGTGTTTGTGAAGGTGTGTGGATGTACAATGGTGTGTGTGGAGGTGTGTAGATGTGTGATGGTGTGTGTGGAGGTGTGCAGATGTGCGATGGTGTGTATGAAGGTGTGTAGATGTATGGTGGTGTGTGTGGAGGTGTGTAGATGTGCGATGGTGTGTGTGGAGGTGTATAGATGTGTGGAGGGGTGTAGATGTGCGATGGTGTGTGTGGAGGTGTGTAGATGTACGACGGTGTGTGTGAAGGGGTGTAGATGCACGACGGTGTTTGTGAAGGGGTGTAGATGTATGATGGTGTTTGTGAAGGGGTGTAGATGTGCGATGGTGTGTGTGGAGGTGTGTAGATGTGCGATGGTGTGTGTAGATGTGCGATGATGTGTGTGGAGGTGTGTAGATGTACAGTGATGATCCTACTGACTCGCCGCTATGACACAAGTTAGTATAGAAGAGCAAAACGTCTTCAGCCTGCGCTCATGCTGCGTTAACAGAACAAGATGACTTGCGCTCTGCCCCATCACTCAGTGAAATGCTCACCACTACAGGTATCTTGTTAGGTTTCCAATAGCTTGCCAAAATATTGTTTCTACATTCAGTAGCAGCTCCTTCTCCTACCTGCAGTGAACCTCCAGCCTCTCTGGGCTCTGGTCTTCTCAGAGGCCTCCACTCGGACGCTGACACACTGCTGAGGATACTCCTTCCAGAACCACTGCAAATCTGACATCCTCCTGCAGTCACTCACAATCTGGACCAGAAACAGGCCACATCGGGTAATAATGTCGAAAATGTATCTATTGCTTTTAATTTGGGCGCCAAAATATGTGCTACGTAGACTCCATGTTATGTTAACCATCAGTTATGAAGAAGAAGGGAAAATCCTAAAAATAAAGAGCAACAGAGGGGAAAATGCACAAAAAGAGCAAATCCTAGACTATTCAAATAAATTACCACTATTAAATAAAGTGAACGGCCTATTAAATTAAGCATGGGCCACTTCAAGCACATGTTTAATCTGCCTACTTTAAAGGTCAGTAAAGCTTGCATTCCTAACAATCCCCGATCTGGAGTTGAAGATGCTGTACAAGAAAAACAAAGATGTTAATGCGAGCCGGTGGATTAGCAGTAAGCCTGCACTGGCTGAGTAAAGTGCATGGGATGAACTTTGATTTAAATAAATGGACAAATATACAGGACCATTAAGCTAGCGTGAGACCATTAAGGCCTTAAATGTCAAATGGAAGATTTTATAGTCAACAAAACACAGCATCAGCTGAGTAAGACTTTTTTACTGTTATAGACTCTGGAATAGCTGAGGCTTACTTAGAGATATCAGGGCAATCAGCCAATGACACAATGCAGTGGAGTAATGTAGAAGTTTTGAATGCATAACTTAGTGTAGTGTCATGTTGGGTCTTATGTTGGATGTGTGGGTTGAAGCAGGGAAAGCATTTGACCCTTAAAAATAGTTTAAGGGTCAAACGCTTTCTCTGCTTTAACCCACCCACTGCAGCTCAGTTAGGGAATCATCCCCGTGAAATGGGATGAGTTGGAGTGGATCCAACATCAGTGCCTGACCTCACTAGTGGCTGAATGCAATCAAATCCTTACAGCAATGATCAGCGATGGTAGATGAGCAATATCTAAGCTCCTAAAACTCTCACTGAAAGAGCTGGTGTTTTGCTGATTGTGCACTGGCCGTTGCCATAGCAACAGCTACTGACGCTGTACTCACCCACACTGGCTGGGCAGCGCCACGAATGGCCAGGCGGCAGAAAAACCCCGGGTCCTGCTGCCTCTTGCTCTCGCCCCACTGGATCATATCAGCTCGGTAATTCTCCTTGTACTGACCAGCACTCAGCAGATCCTGAAAGTCCAGTCCATGGTCCTAAACAACGCAACTGTCAGATTGCGTTATACCGTAGCAAGAGCCTATGGCACTTATATATATATATATCAGGTGGTGGATGATTCTGAAACACTTTAGAGCATAAACAACATTTCAGGTTAACAGAGAGATCCTTAAAGAATACATTACAAAATACAAAAAATGAAAAAACAATCTCTCTCAGCACAAAGAATCAAGATAAGACATATTTCAAAAAGTATGCATAGTGATACTGATATACACTTTTTTCTTTTCAACTTTTTTGTAAGTTTTAGTGATACTCAGTTTGCAAAATCCTTTATAAATAAGGTGAAAGAAGAGAAAATATTCATAGATAGTAACTTACCTGTGCGTACTGAGCCTTTAGGGGGGCAGAGAGGCGGAGGATGCAGCACAGGTGAGGACCCAGCCTGCAACACACCACCAGAACATCAAACACACACTGTATTACATTAGGGCTGCATGATATATCGTCTGCTAATCCTGATAGCTGTCTCTGCAATACAGATGTCACAGAAATATGCAACATGCAAATAAGCTTCTAACCAATCACAGCATTTCTGACAGGGTGACCAATCACAGGTCCAGGTGTTCTGATGAATCAAGGTCATGTAATCCAACAAAAGTCTAATTATTTTAATCTTTAGCCATTAAACGTTTTGGTGAACTGGTGCAGCCAGAATATGGAGATACATTTAAATATGTTGGTTTTGTGACATCACAAAAACTATTATTCAAAATGGTAGCTTATTTTCAGAAAATGCACTTCTTGCATTACTCTTACATAAAGATTTAGCACTTAATACTCTCCTCTGGTTCTCTCACTGTCCTGAAACTTGAACGTGTCCTCATAGTATTAGTCACTTTGGATAAAAGCATGTGCCAAATGATTGAGTGATTGTAATATGGACTGTATGGATGGGAGTACTATTTGAAACAATATTAACAGACTTTAAGCCTTTTTAAGTCCAGAAAAAATGATGATATGAGCCCTTTAAAGTATTGAAAGGCATAGTCATCGCAATACTGCTATTTTGAAAATTTGCTCTTTTAATATTTGTCCAGGAGGATCTTGAAAACGGGATCCCACACCAGGGGCAGCTGGTGGCTTGGTGGTTAGGGAGTTGCCCCTGCGATCAGAAGGTCGTGGGCTTGAATCCCAGGACTGCCAGTGGCACCACTGCAAATGCACCGATTCGACCATCACCTTTAATGGTTAAAAATTAGACTTTTGTGGAAAAGCCAGTAACTCATCCGGAGAAACACTGTGATTGGTAAGAGGTTCATTTGCACATCATAGCCTTCTTCGATATCAGTATTGCAGAAACCAATATCGTGATAACGATTAACAGATGATATATCGTGCAGCCCTAATCCTAATTTATCGCCCCTTTTTCAGGTCTCCAAGCCTTTAGGAACATCTGAGTGGAGGCTAAAGTTTAATCTGTGTTCTCTAACAGTATTTCATCATCACTGAGCTGAGATTCAAATATAAGATATATCTGATATATCTTATAATGCACTTCATATAGGTAATGGAATAATATATCTACATCCATATAGTGCACTATAAACTAAGTGTCCTCAAGTATCCAGACAGTCAACATTTCTGCATAATCCAGTGGTTTAGATTGATGGAGGTAAAGGTAAAGTTCAAATAGATGGAAGCACAGCACTGTTCAAAAATCTTGATCCACCCCTTTTCTTTCTTTCTCCACTTTACTTTACCTTGTCCATACTGTGCAGCCCTGTAGGACACCCACATGCAAATCCTAGGAAAAGTGCACAATGAATCTCACCTCTCCTGTATTAAATCGGTCACATAGTCCTTCCCCGACTTTCGTTTCCCACTGAACAGTAAAATAACTTTATGCGGCAGGGCCTCCATCGTGACAGCCACAGACATATATAGGTAATATTCTATGTCTATGGTGACAGCCGCCTCCACCTCTCACCATGCTGCCTGGGCTGATCCTGCAGGACAAGCTCTTTACCGTAATACCATGACTAGAGCGCCTAGCTTTGACTGCACTTTTGTGACTTATTACACAATAATCTCTCAATTTGACTAGATACTGACATATACTGAACACGTATCTGTTTCGGAGTCTGTTTGTGCATATATATCCTTTTACTACCACGAATCTGTCTAACTATGAAGTTGGGTTGTTTTTGTAGGTCGAGCATTATTTAGTTTTACGGTAATCGTGTGAGCGTCACGCCATGAACGTCAGCGAGTCAAAATAAACAACAACAGTTCAACAAAAGTCCCTTTTTTTCTTGCTCAGGTATTTTTTTTCTCTTTTTACTAAAGAGTACAAAGGTATGGAAGCCCGTTTCCACGAGCGTGGTAAAAAAATATTTAGAACTTTAAGTCAAAATAATGACTTAATATCTCGAAATAATGACTTAATATCTCGAAATTTCGACAAAGTTATCTCAAACTTTTGACTTACTATCTCAAAATAATGACTGAATAACTCGAAATTTCGACTTATTATTTTGAGATAACTAAGTCGAAATTTCGAGTTATTAAGTCATTATTTTGAGATATTAAGTCGAAATTTTGAGATATTAAGTCAAAATTTTGAGACAACTAAGTCGAAATTTCGAGATATTAAGTCATTATTTTGAGATAACTAAGTCGAAATTTCGAGATATCAAGACGAAATTTTGAGATATTATGTCATTATTTTGAGATACTAAGTCGTTATTTTGAGATAACTAAGTCATTATTTTGACTTAAGTTATAAATATTTCTTTACCACGCTGGTGGAAACGGGCTTCCATAACAAAGTGTTTGTATGTAAAGAAAAAAGAAAAATACATACATTCTGGGTTTAAGAGACAAATTGTAACTATAATTGTAAGAATAGATAACTTCATGGCATTTTTTGAAGTGAGATCATTTTTGTCAGATTCATAGAAAGTAAAAAAAAAAAAAAAGTATATTGTGGGAAGATATCTAAAATGTAAAAGATATCTAAAAGATATTTAAAATGTATTAAGTCTTTACAAGGATAGTGTAATCTGTTTAAACCGGTTCACTTCCATTTTTATTTATAAATAGCTTTAGAGAAAAAGCTTTTATTTACTAGAAGTCATTTTCTAATGTAACAATTAATACACGTTCAATCAGGAAAGATCCACACCATCAGTTCGACAAAAGCTGTACTGCTTCATTTAAGAAGTCTAAAGAAACCAACTCTGAATGTCTTGAACAGATTTCTTTACAGATTTTTAAAATAAAAAATATTTATTGATTTACTTAGTAATTAATTATCCAGTCGGAATATAAACCATGCACATGCCAATGTTTAAATAAAATTGACTTTCTTGTTATTCACAATACAATATGATACAAAAGCATGAGGCGACATGTTTATTTTCAAAAACCTCCTGAAGACTCATCTGTTCAGAGAATCTCTCCTCTCCTGATGCACTTGCATTACTCTTACATAAAGATTTAGCACTTAATACTCAGGATCTCACACTGTCCTGAAACTTGAATGTTTCCTCATATTGCCAGTCACTTTGGATAAGAGCACCTGTCAAATGAATGTAATATAATGTAATGTATTTTACTGACATTAACATTAAACGCTTATTATTATTTTTGTTCAGGGCACCTTTTTGGGGGAAGCTGGTGGCCTGGTGGTTAGGGAGTTGCCTTTGTGATCAGAAGGATGTGGGTTTGAATCCCAGGACTGCCAGTGGCACCACTGAGGTGCTGCGTTGGTGGCTGCCCGCTGCTTCACTTGGTGAATGGGATAAATGCAGAGAAAGAATTTCATACTGTTCACACTGTGTGCTGTGGTGTGTTCACTCGTGACTATAAGGGCCACTTTACCTTACTTTATTTTACTTTAGTACCAACACACTGGTTACCAATAAAGTATCTATCAATCTACAATAATAATACAAAGAATGACTGTTGTGCATTTTTCCTCTTGTATGGCTGAATTTTGGTGTGTTCACGCGTGACTATTAGGGGCCACTTTTCTTTAGTTTTTATTGGGACTTTTATGTTGAAGGCTGGGATAACATTCGACAGGAAGCTTTGGACATTTTGGAGTATATTTGTCAACAACTTCGTCTCTTGTGTGTTTAAAGCTCGGATTTGCAGATTTAATAAGCAACCTTTTTATAAATGTAGATTTTACACATCAGCCAAGGTCATGAACGGGAGCTCTAACCCTCTCCTGGACAAAGAGGAGCATGTTTTAAAGCTTGGGGAGAGCTTTGAGAAGAGACCCAAATCCTCCTTCCACACCATCAGATGTGAGTGACAGTGCCATCATCTCATCAAAAAACGATTTTAAACAACATTTAACTGCTTTACAGCGAGGTGAAGCATCCCCATTTTTACCACAGCTTCTACTTAGAGCTGCACGATATGGACAAAATATCAGTATTGCGATTTTACTGCTACTTATTGCAAATGCGATAATTTTCAATATATTAAAGGGCCCATATCTCCACTTTTCTGGAATTAAAAAGGCTTAAAGTCTTTAAATATTGTTTCAAATGGCACGTTTACTCCCCCCATCCATGCAAGCCATATATGGAACAATAAGCTATAAAAAACAGCGTTGTCGAATCACAGTTTTTGTGATGTCACAAAACCCACACGCTTAAATACACAATATGGACAAAAGTATTGGGACACACTTCTTAATTATTGAATTTAGGTGGCCCCTTAATTCCAGTGAAGGGGAATCTTAATGCTTCAGCATACCAATACATTTTGGACAACATGCTTCCAACTTTGTGGACAGTTTGGGGAAGAACCTTTTCTATTCCAGCATGACTGTGCCCCAGTGCACAAAGCA
>JBBPCZ010000042.1:28987912-29003550 GCA_037974445.1 Brycinus macrolepidotus
TGTGTTTTACCTAAAATAATGAATAATCGTGATTAATAATCGTGATTACAATATTGATAAAAATAATCGTGATTATCGTTTTGGCCATAATCGTGCAGCCCTAATTGAGATTATTTTGCCTTATTGTGGTCTCCTCTACATTATTTGACCAAAATCCTTTTGTAAAACTGTGCTAAACTAGGCAACAGCAGCAGATTCATAAAAAAACTTTGTGTAGGAGCTTTCAGATCCATTAAACTCAGATGTCTGGTTTCATTCACCACCACTGTAAACAATTCTGATTCATTAAATTTCTCTAGAATTGAGCATTTCACATCAAATATTCCCATTCAGTTGCAAGGAACTCTTTATTGAACCATACTTCAATTCCTCATTCACATGACTACAAAATGTACATAGTAGTTATTGAGGAATAAGAATAAGAAGCATTATGGCTAATACAGCCTGGTTTCAGGGGGTTAATACTGAGTTTCTACCACTCAATATTTTCATTTTTACAGATAATTCAGCTGCACAGTTCACACATAGCTATTAGTAAGACATCTAGAATTTAGGTAAGATGTGTGTTTAACTATTTCTGTGTGTTTAATCTTACAAATTACTGCTACCGTGTTTAATGACCAAACACATTTTTGCGTGGCTTGTTCAGAATACTTCATCATTTGTTGAAAAGAGGTGGCTTAACTGCACTCAGAACCCTTCCACTACATACACTGGAATAAGCTGCATTACAATATCCTCGCATTGTAGACATTACACTTGTTAACTTGGGCCTCATTGCCTCATATTGCAGATAATGTCTGTCTGCTTGTGTCACTTCTACATCTACAACCCCTTGAAATGTTTTCCCTAATTCAGAAATGATCAGAATCAGAATCGGAAAACCTTATTGATCCCGGAGGAAATTGCTTATGTTATGACTCCACAGTCACACAGAGACACAAAGACAAGAACAATATAAAATATAAAGTCTGAAATAAAAGTCAAATTAAAACTCTGCAGAGAAATAGTTTGTATGAAATACACTATGCCATATACACAAAATGATGGGGGTATAAATACTATAGATAAATCATTTACTACAAAGTAATTTACCATAGTGGTTTGGAGTTGTTCTCTATACCAAGTCCGAGATCAGTGATGGACCCGGCATAGAGAACAACTCCTAACCACTGTTTGTGTTATTAGTAAATTACTTGGCAGTAAGTAATGTGTCTATAGTAAGTATCCCACTGCTAGGATAACATCCACCTAACATGCGGGAGACAAATGCTAATCTCCCATTAGCCCCAGGCGAGGGCTATTGCTGTGGCCTCTATCATCCTGGGATGGGCAAGGGGTGAGTGAGGTACAAAGCCCCAGACCACTTGCGCTTGTCAGAAGAAGACAAAGCAGAGCGCAGGCCGGCGCTTGCATGAAGGGCAGTAGGGAGCCTGTGATGGATTTCTTGCTAATGGACGAACCTTGAGTTTCCCTTCCAGTGGAATCAAAGCCAGTGTGTTTAACACAGGCAGGTACTCAGTCAGAACACTCTTTCAGAGGGAGTCAAAGGCCATTTGGCATCTAGGAGTAGCTGAAGTGAGTCAAATGAGGGCCTCGCTGCACCTCAAGCTCTTCTTCCCAGGAGTCCTGAAGTGGACACTGTGTTGTGAAACTGAGCGTACATTACTGTATTGAGCCACCCCTCATTTCTTCATATTTTGCTTCCAAAGAGCCAGACTTTCTTGTATTTTTCATGTAGTCTTGAGAAACAGTTCTCCAGGCTTCCTGAAGAACTTTCAAAGTTCTCTCATTTTCAGACCAGTCCCTGAACCAGAGGAATGTTTTTTGTTTGTTAAGCCACACAGTGACCTATTTATGAATCATTCATGCACAACGAAGCACATCTAACTTAAGGCCTGAACCAGAGAATAAACAGGTGCAGATGATTCCAGATGATCAGGCGGTGATCAGTATACTGGTGGTGGTGAATACTGAGTGTTTGGAACCCCTTTATCTAGACACCTTGTATGTTTAGGCACTTTGCAGCCTGTCACAGTAAAACATTTGTTCACATTTCTGTCTTTTAATCAACTCCGTATGCCACAGAATGATCAAATAGTATTTTTGCACCAACAAGGTGATTCAAAGCACAGTATTCAACGAGGAGAAGCTTAAGACTTTTGCGCAGCACTGTAGATCACCACTACTAAATGAAACAAAAACTTTGTTTAGGGTCAAACTAGAACAAACTTGACCTTGTGATTAGCTGCAAAATAATGGGATTAATTATTTTAATCAGCCCTAATGTGAAGTTCCAAATAAATCTGACATTCTGTACTTTATCCGCAAATCATTGCTTCATTTCAGAGTCGTTACACAGAGCCAAAACAACACAAATTGTGTCATAGACCAGTGACTCATAGGCAAAACTGGTTTTCCCCTTCAGAGCTGATCCTGGACAGGCCAAAGCAGGGGATAAGGCAGTCGCTGAACATGATCCAAAGTAAATGCATTATTAGGTTAAAGAGATGCCAAACCTGGCCAGCGCTTAACACGCAGACCTTTCACTCCCACGGCTTCATCTAAGGTTTCACCTGGCCCCAAAATGTCATCCGCCAGGGCAGTGCAACCGGCTTAGCCATTACAAATTGGCTGCGGCTGCTAGTGTTAGAGATTCACACACACACTCACTTACTAGAAGTGGTTTTAAAGCAAAGAGATGCATTACAGTTAGAAGTCATTTGTGTGGCCTGTCTTCCTTTGGCTGCTGCTACTGTTTTCACTTCTGTTCATGTTGTATTCAGAGATAACTGTGATTTTGTAATGCATACTGAAGGTAGGCTCAGACCATAGACTCACACATGCACATATACTTGTTTTTATACAGTATTAGGGCAAATATATGGTATAATAAGGTCTTAGGCCCAGACATGAGTGAACGTTTGTTCAGTTCAATAGCATTCACTACAGTTAGCAATTTTGCATGGCAGACTTTTAGAGCAAAAAAAAATTGTGCCAAAGTTTTTGGTCAATAGTGCTGCCTCTTTTGGGACGGTCCTTCATATAATACTGGACTTCGAAAAAAAAGAGGGAAAACACTAATACAGAGACTGTATGATACCTTTATTCTTTGTGGTAGAAAAGTTAGCCAGGTTGCTAATTATCAGATATAATAAGATCATAGATGTGTATGGTTGGTCAGCTAGCTAGCATGCTTAGAGGATTTGTTTGTGGCCCAACCTTGGGCTCACACTACCGTAAGGTGATGCACGCTGTGTGTATGTGTGTAGTTTGAGTGCGGTTTTAGACAGCCAAGCAAACTGTTTAAAGCTGTGTATCTTGGCAGTGAATATTTTTTTGCCAGTAACACTGGAATAAATACAAATAACCCCCCTTCATAGAACATGTAGCTTAGTGAATGGTATACCATATAACATATAACATGTAGCATTAACATATATCTGATTATATATGTGTGTGTGTATGTGTGTATGCATTGCTGCTGTCATTAATAAAACTTGTCATTAAAATCTCCTTAATGGTAAAGTTATGACTTTAATGTATGTATTAATAGCACACAGTGTGAACAGTGTGAAATTCTTTCTCTGTATTTAACCCTTTCACCAAGTGAAGCAGGGGGCTGCCACCAACGAGGGGCACCCAGGAAGCAGTGTGTGTGGGGACGGTACCTTACTCAAGGGCACCTCAGTGATGACACTAGCAGTTGGGATTCGAACCCACAACCTTCTGATTGCAGCTGCCCCAAGAAAATAACAACAACAATAAAAAAAAAAAAATAATAATAATTTCTTATTATAGACCATTGTTAAACTATATTATTTTTATTATATTATATTATTTTTAAAGACCATATATTATAGACTGTTGTGCTTGAGAGACACCATTGACCGGAATCAAATTCCTTGTATGTGTTCGCTCACATACTTGGCCAATAAACGCGATTCTGATTCAGATTTTTGAGCATTGCTATTAAATTAATTTAATGGGATTATATAATGGAATTAAATTGCTATTGGAATTAATTTTTAAAAAGTCAAAATTTTAGTTAAAATTTTAATTAAGAAAGCCACAAAGTTTGGTATGACCTGCACTTAACCAAAAATAGATGGTCTTGTTCTTTCAGTAAAACAAACAAACATGAAACATGGAGCTTTTGTAAAAGGAAAATAATTGGGAGTATTATGCTGATCCTCATTTTGTAGGGTTTCTCTGGTTCTCCCTGGAAGTCAGGATATTTTTGTCCTGAGAATGTATGAATACAAACACACACACACGCACACAATAACACACCATTTATCCATTTGCAAACACACACGGATTAAGGCCTTCAGGCACTTCGCTTGACAAGCTGTCTCTAATGGCTCTTGATCTTTATCTGAAATGTTAAGGCAAGCGTACCTGCTCTCCTGCACTGCGACTCCTGGCAACAGGATCGGCTCGATTAAATTTCACTTCCGCTGCTTCAGGAGATCCAGAAAGAGCGCTTTCATCTCCTGTTTGACCACTTTAGAAATGGCAATCACTGATCTGTTGATTTCAGCCACAGCATTAAAACCACTGACAGGTCATTGATGATCTCGTTACAGTGGCTCCTGTCAAGTGGTGGGATATTAGGCAGCGAGTGAACAGTCAGTTTTTAAAGTTGATGTTGGAAGCAGGAAAAATGGAAGATGTGAGCCACTTTGACAATGTGGCTTTGACATCTGTGGGAAGTGCTAGAGAAACTTGTCCAGTTCACGGAGGCCCCACCTCACAACTTACAGGATTTAAAGGATCTGCTGGTAATGTCGTAGTGCTGAACCACAGCATGTTCACTGTTTGTCATTTTTTTATTCATCATTACTGACCTACTTAAAGGCACCTTTTATAATTATAATGTGGATCACCAGACAAGTGTTAGATATTTAACGAGCTGTTAAGTGACAGTCAGTGGGATGAAACAGTTAATTAGTGCATTTAAAGTTAAAGAACAATCTAGAATTTGACTCTGCTTCACCACACAACCAGTTAATAGGATGTCAGACATGCACTGTAACAGATTCTTTCATCTTATAAAGGAAACTTGTTTTATTTGCCATATTTTCATCCCTTGAGCATGGTATCGTCCCCACACACTGCTCGCCGGGCGCTGCCTCGCTGGCTGCCCACTGCTTCACTTGGTGAATGGGTTAAATGCAGAGAAAGAATTTCACGTTGTTCACACTGTGTGCTGTGGTGTGTTCACGCGTGACTGTAAGGGGCCACTTTACTTTACTTTACTTTATTATTATTATTACATACATTAAAGTCATAACTTTGTTCACACAACAACTTTCCGATGTTGAACAAGAATAAAAATCTGCGGTTTATGAAATAAAGGGATCAATGGGTAAAACCTGTGGGGTGCAGAAGCTTTTGACTAGTAGTGTAGGCCCTTAAAAAACAAAAAACAACAATATTTTGTCATATTGTCATTATTGATTAAACACTGCAGTCCTGATTCAGTGTACTGGTATTGCTGCCAAGAAAAAAGTCTGAAAATCTATAAAGTGATAGATTACCTCTTGTAAAATTAACCCTTGTAACATCCTGACCCTTTCTCCTGATTTCTGACCGTACGATGTCACGGAGCCTAACCTAAACCGATCATAAGTGCTCAGGGAGCAGGTAGCCACTGCTTTTACATGCCCTGCAGGTCGAAGGTCACCATTCCCCGTCAGCCCTTGACTCCTGAAAGCGACCGCACGCAAAGTCCTACACTCAGTCCCACCTCGGAGGGCGACAACCCCCCCCCAAACACACACACACACCCACACACTCACACCCACACACACACACACACACTTACACAAGCTGGAACGTCCAATAGCTTTCTCTCAGCATCGGAATGCCTCCCTTAAGTGCTTCCTTTGTGCGCCGTGTGAAGTGCGTATCAGCTTGGCCGTGACCCCTCTCCAGAGCACGTCCCAGGGGTGGGCTGCCATGTCACTGGGGGTCAAGAGAGGTCAGTTGAGATGCCCTCTGGTTTACTCAAGCCCCCCAGGGCAGCCTGACAGTTTTTTTTCCCCTCCTTTCCTTTACTAACTGCCGTTAATGGTGTGGGAGCGGAGTGTGTTGGCCAACAGTGTCAATAGGAAAGTTAAAAGCCTGTTCTTGCAGAGAGAGAGAGAGAGAGAGAAAGAGAAAGAGAGAGCCTGTCAGAATGTGGCTGTTGTACCTCAAAGGGACTATGTCCAACATTCTGTTTTCACTTGAGACCATTTACTCTGTTTGTGTGGTTTTATTTTCCCTACAGTCTGTTTTTGTAACTGTGCTTTTAAGATATAAATTAACTGATAGTGCCCCGCCCAGGGTGAGTCTGTTAGCCCTGGGATAGCCTCCGGGTCCCTGCAACCCTCGTAAAGTTTAAGCGTTTACAGAAAATGAAGGAATGAATGAATGAAGTATCTGATAGATTGGCTGCTCTGTATCGTGGTTGTCTGAAACACTCCATATAACTCCTACTTGAGTGGGTGGGTCGTTATATCTATTTAACTACCAAGGTATGAGGACCGATCTTGGAGTAGATTCATCCGTATTTATGGTGAGGTATAGCAGTTTGTCAGGATGGTGATATGCATCATATGATTATTACCGACCCCCTTTTTAAAATGAATTGTATTCTATGTTCCTAAAACAGCCAAACATCATTTTTACATGACCATTTTCCAGCCCATTGTATCCCATAGAATTAAACACACTGTTTTTGTTGCTGTGCTTTTTAGGCTGATATGTGTAAATGAGCTGTGTTTTGATTTGATGTGCTGTATTATTCTTCAATCAAAATACAGAAACACTGTTTATAACTTCAAAGGTGAATCGGCAGGGCCAGATAAGTGGACCAATGGACAAGTGTAGTGTTTATGACATAACAAATACAGTTGATTCAAAACCAGCTGTTTTTGTTGCTCATTTTACATTTATGGATCATATCGACCAGTATGCTTTTGAAAATGTATCAATTTTTGCGAAAAAGTGAGGATCCTTTCCCCTCTGTGATATGGGCCAAAATATTCATATTTTGTCGTAATTAATGTTGTTGACTAATCACAGCAGCCCTAGCGGAAAATTCATTGAAAGGTCACTGTCACAAAAACTGATTATAGATCGGCTAGATCAGCACTTCTACTCTTTGGGTGGTTTGTTAAACAGGCCCACAGTGTTCAGCTGCACACTGAAGCACTTTGACAAGTCTGCGGCACCTTAAAAGAGCTGATTGCAGTTTGAGCGGGTTGAGTTTTGAGCAGGTATTAATGAAATCAATTTAAGTGACTATTGACTTTGTTTGTTACCAACGTTAGCCTCATAGGTAATAATTTAGCCTATAGGGCTCCTGTGGCCCGACCAGATCTAGGTGTTTGAGAAGCAGAATGAGAAGTGGGGTGGGGGCGTGTAAGTGGGTCAGAGAGGGTATTAGGTTTGTGTGTGTGGGCAAGGAGAGCACTTAATCTCTCCATGCTGCTCAGGAATCCCACCACATAGCTACAGCTCAGTCACCTGTGCTGGCTCAGCTTCAGCTCCTTACACACCACTCACTGACCCAGGAGCTGACGCACGCCGGGCGCGGCCCCAGAGTGCACTCAGCATGAGAAAGTGAGTTAGAATCAAATTTACGATTTTCCTCTCATCCCAAATGCAGTCTGTTAGCCAGGACATGCTTCATATCTGTCCTTTGGTTCATTACTTATGAAAGTACAGTTATAAAATTATACTTCAAAACCTGTTTACTACTGGGCAGTAGTGCTACGTTAGTGTTAAAAACTAATATTACAATGAATACAAATAACATTAATACAGTAAATAGTGGTTTAATGTATGGTGTTCGCTTAACCATTCCCAGACCTCTTTCTTCATGGAAGCCCAGTATTACTTGTAGCTTCATCAAATACCTGCGTTGGCCCTTTTTACTTCAGTAGATTAAACTTGGTGTGTTGCCTGTGGAATTTAATAATCCACACAGTGACTGGAGGCAGAGAGCAGAAATCTGGAACCAAACCTGTGTTCTTCAAACCAGCTCACAAAATATCAACTACTTTTTAGAAACAAAAATCATGACGCTTTTTACTGCTTCCCTATTTGTTTGCATTTATTCTAATGTTCACTTGTGTTTTTGCAGGCAGAAAGAAACCCACTGCTGATAAAAATGATTTCAAACAGTTTGCACAGGTGCCTAAGAGTTTTGCACAGTATTGTATGTGGTAACACATTATTTTAAGACTTAAGAACTATTAGTATGCAATTAACAATGCGCTAATAAATAGAAACAAAAGACTTTTTGCATATCTCTAATTCTTTTGAAGCATTTTCCATAGCATTTTTGAGCACTTAAGCATAAGGCAGTCATTGCTAATGAAGAAGTTTCACTTTAGATATGATCTTGAGTTCCATTAATAATGATCTTTTACATGTCCTTTACATCCAAAATCCGATTTTTCAGCCTGATTTGAGAGGACAGATTTTCAGATGAGGCTGCAGATTCTAAATTGACTGTAGGTGTGAGTATGTGAGTGAATGGTGTGTGCACCTTGCGGTGGGCTGGCGCCCCGCCGAGGGTGCGTCCCTGCCTTGCGCCCACTGGCCCTAATTTAATTCTGGTCACTTTATGTGACTTGTATCAGGACTGTATCCTGATCAGATCTTATCCATTTACACTCTGTATTCAAATGCGTCTCCGGTAGGCCAGACTGCAGTCCAATTATGTGGTGAATATGCAGATCACCACATACAGAACAACCAATCGGCTCCTTGTTTTTCTGTTCGATTCAGAGGAAAATCCCAGCTTTGCAGCGTCACAGTCAGTGTTTACAGGAAGAGTCTGTTCA
Source organism: Brycinus macrolepidotus (assembly GCA_037974445.1). Classification (NCBI taxonomy): domain Eukaryota; kingdom Metazoa; phylum Chordata; class Actinopteri; order Characiformes; family Alestidae; genus Brycinus; species Brycinus macrolepidotus. Next base: position 28,996,756 of record JBBPCZ010000042.1, read on the forward strand.
GAATAATGATCCTCCTCATCGCCATCATAAACCACGTATGTTAAAACACAGTGCGATGTAGTGAGATGTAGTGAGGTGAGGTTTAAGCAAACTGGAGCTTTATTTGAGCTGACCAGCTCATCCAGAGTGGGATACTGAATTAAAATTAAACTCCAGTCAGGAGATGAGCTGAAAGAGCAGTGATGCTGCATTAAGTGGTGGAGGCCCAGAGGGTTCTATAAGCAGAACAGCAGGGTATGCTATGACAGTACTGGGAGGAGTTTTGGGTGTTGAATGTGTCATTGGGGAGATGGATGTGTAACACTGCTATAACGTGGCTCAAATGCGTCTCAGATCTCCTCCTGAAGTGTGATGATTCAGGCTTGCACTTAACATCATGCTTATTGGTGCAGAAGAACCTCTGCATAATGTAAAGATTGTGGTTAAAACCCTTAAATGATTTTAAGGTTCTTTATATCATTGAAAGGTTGTTGACACTCCTCTCATTTCCAAATAAATGGCTTGTCTAAGTTATTACTCCGAGAAGCCTTTCTTACGAGTATAGAGGTGAAATTGTGTATGTTTTTGGCTGAACTTTTCTTTTAAGACAAGCAGTCTTATTTAAATAAATGTACAGAATCCCTCATCTTTCTTCTTCCACTCTCTTTCTCTGCTCGTGACGTTAGTGAATAAAAATGCAATAGATCCACTCCCCTCCTCTTGCAGACAGATGGAATGGTTCGTTTTGCCAAAGAGATTCATTTAAGACCGTTCTCTTCACATCATGACCTCTCCGAGGCAGCCTCACATCCAGGCTTTAATATGTCACATCAATTACATCATAACTAATCCAGCATTTTACCAAAACCCAGCCTTCTCAGGGTTTTGAGCCAGTTCTCCACCAGTGGCTTTTCTTCAGCAGGGTGCAATAATTTAAATGAAAGAATATTTCAGTAATAGTTATAGAATTTACAGACTGCATAGATTCCCTTACATTTAGTACAGTGAAGTACAGCAAATAAAAGATACTGCTAATAACTAATTAAAGTCATGAGTGTTTTGTTATAACATGGACAACTCTATGTTTTTTGCATTTTTGATATAAAAGTTTGGTGTAGTATATAAACATTGTTAAAGTTTTAAAAGATACCACTCACTCCCCGGTCCATATATAGAAGCAGCAAAAATAGCTCGTTTGAATTTCTTCTTGTTGTGATGTCACAAAAATCAGCATATTGACATTTGTCCTCCTATTTGGCCTAATACGGTTTAACCTCACCCATTTACTCTGAAATAATGAGAAGAGTTTCAAGGCTGTTCTTTGAAGTGGGAGAAATACAGAGCTAATCAGAACAGAGGTCATTTACATATTATTATAGAATATGTATTATGTGATATGAATTAAAGGCACAGTAACAAAGACAATCTGTTTATTAATTGCTGCTTTTGGTGCATAAAACCACATCAGTGTTATGAGTGGGCTTTTGGGGCGAAGTTTTTATTCATAAGTTTCTGTATTTTACTATAAACCTATTTTTACTGGTTTGCGTTCATAGGTAGTGGATCCCAACAAGTGGTGGAATTCTCAGCTTTTCTGAATGGGCACTACACACCAGCAGACCTGACTGGAGACGTAGCAGTGTCCTACAGTTCTCCTACAGGTATGGATACACTCATCACACTCTTCTGTCTACTCATCTGCTGTCCTTATTCCTTTTTTTTTTTGATTATTCCTTTTCTGCGTTTTAAGCCGTCTTCTTCAGAATAGAGCTGTTGTTCATACAGGCAAATCAGAGCATGAGAGCTGATCTAGGAATCTCTTTAATATGGCTGTTTTTCATTCGTTATTGCAACACTGGCCTTTTTGCAATGTTCAAATGAGCCTTTACATTTTCGATTCGCCCTGAAGAACCACAGAATCTTTGTGTTTGTGTTTCACATATCACAAAATTGATCTACTCTAAAACCCTCTAAAAATGAAATCAAATGTTACTTATTTAGCATTTATAGCCAATTTAAAGTATGTGCTAAATAAAAGTGTAATGTGTAATATGGTAGAGGTGTAGTATTACTGTAATATGTGCTATATGAAAGTGATAGCACATGTAAAACTTTGCAGTGTGGCTCTTTCTCAATTTTATTTACAACTTTATTCATTTTTGAGTCTTTTTCTCCCAGGTTTTGGGTTGTGGCCGGTTCCAACTGCTAGTTAGGACCCCTTCCCCTTCCCGTGTTGCCACCAAGCAAGCAGTGAAGTGTTCTTCTCCAGTTTCAGCTCGCTCGGAGGAGAACACTAACTGCCAGTGTTATTAGATCAGCTAACAGACGATCACATTGGCTAGCACTGGGGAAGGGGGAGGGCCATTTACCCACCCAGAAAGAGCAAGGACAGTTATGCTCTTTGAGACTCCTGGACACATATGGCTTTGGTCAGCGTAACTTACCTTGAATCTAGCTCTCAGTCTCCCAGCACTAGAGCCAACTGAATTGCCCCACCCTTACTGTTTAATCAAAATTCAAAGCTGGCGCTTACTCAGTGCTTTAGGAGACTCCGTAAGGAGCGTTTCAGCCTATGCTTGGCCTGTGTGGAGGAGGTTCTGGATCCAGACAGTGTTTAAACTCTGGAAGACATCATCCTCTTCCCTCACCGAGCCTCTTTATTTCAATGAAAATGTCATGCCGGGTTTTATGATTATTTTACTCGATTTGAAATGTTCACAGAGAAAAAGTGAAAAGGCTCACATTTGTGCTGTTGTTTCCCTTGGACGGCGTTCGGCTTGGCAGCGGCTCGTGGAAAGCTTCCTAAAAGAGCTTTAAATCTGGATTTTTTTCCCCTCTGCTTTTATTGTCCCGCTAAAAATAGTGAGTGGAAAGGTTTTCTCCCTCTCTCACTCTCTCTCAGGCTAGGTCTGACATATTAGATCACAGGTAGGACCCGCTACTCTTTCACACACATCACACCTTTTAGCACAAACCTATTAAACAGAGGGGAAACCCCATTCCCAGTGAAAGAATAGGTGCATGCACTGTACACACACACACTGACATCAGACATTTACATACACACACTCTCTCTCTCTCTCTCTCTCTGTCTCTCTCTCTCTCTGTCTCTCTCTCTCTCTCTCTCCTGCTTCTCTCCTTGATCTGTATGATCTGGTACATACAGTATGTGTCCAAAAGTTTGTGGACACCTGCTCATCCAGCGTTTCTCGAGAAATCATTGGTAATAATAGGAGACTTTGTCCCCTTTTTGCTGCAGGAACAGCCTCTACTGTTATGAGTAAGTGTTATTTTGTCTGTTTGAGGCTCAATGCCTCCGTCTAGCCGCTGTGTCTGCCGTCACCGTTGAAAAAAGTCTTCCAACAACATGTCTTTGAGTCCCTACAGCAAGTTTTACACCTGGTTTTAAAAGGCAGGGGACGAATTCATGCCAAATTGGCTGCTGCAAGTTGCTCAAATGTTAGTAAATGGAATATGTAATCAGCCACACTTCTCCACCAATATCTCCACCCATTCCTTGCACGTTTTGCACAGCCCTCCCTCATATGCATATGCAGGATGGAGAGAAATACTTTGTGCGTTTTCAATGCACACAGCCTATAAACTTCATATAGGGATATGTGCCATACATGATGCAGTTATGCCATAGTACATAATGTGCATAAAATGCTGAAACTGGTGTAAAAGGCTCAGTACATCGACCCCTGAGTATTTTAAAAACAGTTGAGCCAATCAGGTTCAGAACTGGAAACATTTTTAATTGACTTAAATAGTTCCATTAAAATATACACAATTATTCCAGTTACCCCAGATATAGCCTGCCAGCTAAGACACGTTGATTGTCTAAATTTTGTTTTAGACAATTTTAGCTCCGGGGCTACAAAGATAATGTTGCTAACACTAGGAGTCAGTAGTCACCCAAATAGCCCAGTTTATTTCTGTATAAATACAACCTGCTCAAACTGCATGCAGATTTGGGTTGTGGGGTAAATACCAATCCTGGCGTCGTTTGAAATGCCTGCCTACAGTTTGATGGTTTTTATAGTTATTTTTATTCATAGAGCAAGTCATAAGTGGATAATTGTCTAAATTACAACTATTCCTTTAATCTGACTGAGGGCTAACTAGCCTCAGTCAGTTGCTGCTGGAATTTCCTTTTCTTTATTACTCTCATGGTCTCTCTCTCTGTCTCTCGCTCATACTGTCTTTCTCTCTCTCTCTATCTCTCATACTCTGTCTCTCACGTTCTCTCATACTCTCTCTCTCTCTTTCTCTCTCTCTTTATCTCTCTGTCTTGCTCTCTCACTCTCATTTTCTCTCTCTCTCTCACTCTCTCTCTCTCTCTTTCTGTCTGTCTCTCATTAAAACTCTGTCTTTCTCTCTTTCTCTTTCTCTTTCTCTTTCTCTGTCTCTTTCTCTCTCTCTCTCTCTCTCTCACCCCCCACCTATTATAATTGCTGTTCTAAGCTTCCACCTGATATGATCCACACACTCGCACGCACACACTTCAAAGCCCACTTGTACAAGTCATTTTAAGGCTTACACCACATACTTCACATTCACTCCCACTCGCACTGAGGTCCTTGGGGCAGCTGTCATATTATCATGCCTGCTGTCACCACGCCAGCATGGTCCCCGACAACAGCCAAACACCCGGAGCTGAAAAAAAAAAGAAAAACACTAAGAAGGGATTTGCGCCTCTCAAGTCCTTTTTGAAAACCACTCAGCTGGGATTTACCCAAGTGGACTGTCTTTAAGAAGCCTTGTCTCACAGAGTGGAGACAAATGCTGTGGGGCTGTATGAACCTCAGTACACACGAGATGCCTGAGCATGATGGAGGAATTCTGGAACTACAGGATGTCAAGTCAAGCTTTATTGTCATATAGGAGATTCAGGGGTTGAGGGAGGAACAAAATATGGTTCTCTGGAACTTTGATGCTGCAGCTGAAGGGAGGAATAGCAGGCTAAGGGTTAAGGTGACAAAAAGTCAATACAGACATATCTACAAATAAGATGTTTTCATGGTGCATCACAATATATCATTTGGTCATTTGGACCAAATTTGGTGCAAAAGCAAAACAGTACTGCCTCATTTGAGTAAAGTAATTTTTAATAAACATTTTCACACACTGAGCAATCACCACATTCCATCAAACAGGGCGAGTTGTGTTCATAAAATGATTTTGAACCACATGGGAGTTCCATTTGAATTTCTTTTGGATTAAATATGTATTTTGTTTTTGTTTGTATTTACACTGTCAGTTGTCAACTAGATTTTCCCAGATTTTTGATAAACATTTGATATTACAATGTTAGAATTTCAGAAATTACACATATCTTATATATGCATATGATATTATTTTGCAAAGGACGCTCAGCATATATATCAAGTGTCCCCTAAAGCTCACTGTAATTCTCTACCCAGCACTCATGAATTAAAGATAAAGATAAATCTATTCTAACATATAGTACTGTGTAAAATCTTGAGACACCCCTCTTTTCTTTATATTCTGCTTTGTATCACCTTGTTGCTGTAAAAATACTAGTTTATGCCTGTCAGACTGTCTCATTTTGCCTAGATAAAGGTGTTCCAACCACTCAGCATTCAGCACCAACAATATACTAATCACCGGCCTGATGATCTGGAATCACCTGTTTCTTCACTGGTTCAGGCCTTAAGTTAGATGTGCTTTGTTCTGCTTGAATGATTCATACGTAGGTCACTGTGTGGCTTAAGAAACAAAAAACATTCCTCTGAAACTGGTCAGGTTCAGGGACTGGACTGAAAATGAGAGCCTTTGAAAGTTCTTCAAGAAGCTTAGAGAACTGTTCCTCAAGAGTTAATGGAAAAAAAAAAAGCTCTGACACTTTGGAAGCATGATATGAAGAAATGAGAGGTGGCTCAAGACTTTTCACCTGTTATATTTTGTCGTTATTCTAAACTAAAGCAGAGAGAAATCATGTGAATGAGCAAAGTGTACCAAATAAAGTGGCAGCAGCATGTAGCATCACTTATAGCATTCAGATATCTCATATATAAATGTATTTCTGCTTATACAGTAGACATATTGCTTTAGGAATGATTGCTTGTCTTGAATATGCGCATATAGTGATTATAGCATATAATGTTTGGTAATATAGCGTTCTTCAGTCTCTTACATTCTTCTGTTGGCAAACACTGAAGTGTGTACGAGAGAGAAACTTGAGTGATGACCAATAAGTGTACAAGCATCTCTCGGTGCTAGGATAAACTCAGCGCTAACCTCCTGTTTTGGCAGTGGCAGCTGCCGCATGGAGCCAAGCACCAGATGCTGGGTTTCATCAGCTCTAACGAAGTGTGAAATACACAACGGGTGAAGGGCACACACTCTGCCCCTTCAGCCTTCTGCCAGAGGAGCCTTGACTGACTGATTAGCTTAGAAACCCACTGGTTGGATTTACTAGTGGAGTAAATAAAAAACAGTTAGTTGTGAACTAAAAAATAAGCTGGCCAACAATCAGCACCTTACAACATGTTACAAATGTCTTGTGCCACCCCTCATTTCTTCATATTTTGCTTCCAAAGGGCCAGAGTTTTAATGTAGTCTAGAGGAACAGTTCTCTAGGCTTTCTGAAGAACTTTCAAAGACTCTCATTTTCAGTCTTAGTTTCAGAGGAATGTTCTTTGTTTGTTAAACCACACAGTGACTTACATATGAAGCATTTAGGCATAACAAAGTACATCTAACTTAAGGGCTAAACTAGTGAAGAAACAGGTGCAGATGATTCCAGATGATCAGGCGGTGATCAGTATACTGGTGGTGCTGAATGCTGAG
>JBBPCZ010000042.1:29048691-29064102 GCA_037974445.1 Brycinus macrolepidotus
CACACACACACACACACACACACACACACACACACACACACACACACACACACACACACACACACACACACACATAGAGACACATTTTTAATGCAGTTTCCTAGTTTGACCCTTTGAACTATGTGTAGTAATGTAGGCTGAAACCCAGTTGTTCCTGCGCTATATATGTCACTTTTATAGAAGCCGCCGTTGTAGCCCACTCATTAAAGCATAGCTGTCCTCCACAGCATATTGGATTTAAATATAACTATAGTGACTTTCAGCTTTAATTTGAGGGTATATACAATACTGTGCGAAAGCCTTGAGTTCTTAATACTTGCTTTGAATCACCTTACTGGTGCAAAAATACTATTGTATGCTTGTCTTATCTTTGGTATATTAAGTAGATTAAATTAAAGACATGGGAACAAGTGCTTTACTGCAACAGGCTGCAGGGAAACGAGGGGTGGCTCAAAACTTTTGCACAGTATTGTACTTCAAATTGGGCGAACAATGTAGGAATTACAACCATTTTAATACAAACCCCCTGTTTTTAGGCACTTAAAAGTAGTTAAACTATTGCCTATTCTGCTGTTGCATTGAGAGTTGTGTGTCATTCCCTCATTATTTCACTTACAAGTAAGCAAATAAAAGGTCTGGAGATGATTTCAAGTGTGGCATTTCCATTTGCAATCTGTAATCATCTGATTTGGATGTAAATATGCTCCCTTATCAAATCAACGGTCAGTCTGTTCTTTGATGGTGACAGACGGAGGTTGTGTCTTCACAAATATCTTTTGTTGAAATTGAGCATAGTGTGAAGGGAAAACTGATCATGGAACAGCAAAAATGAGCATGTTGTCCTCTATTGGAAGTAACACAATCTAGAGCTTTCAGACGGTGAAGGCAGGGGTCCTTTACTGGCTTGCTCCCCAGTCCACCTCTTTATGGAGCGCTTAAACGCATTCCGCACCTCCAGCACACTGTCGGGGGAGCCTTTTAATCCGGCAACTAGGCTTCTGTATGTGCTCAGGACGTGCATTTGTGTGTTTCCCACATTTGTGAGTTTCTTTTTAGCTTGTGACATGCTGAGAAAAGGCTTCCAGCTCTGTTTGAGAAGTGTATCCAGAACACCTGCAGATTAATTTTAAACAAAGTTCATACCTTGAGATCTCTTATGGTTGTAGCTGTGATCCTTTAGAGCAGTAGTCACCAGCCCTGGAGATCCGCCATCCTGCAGAGCGTAGCTCCAAACACAGTCTGCCTCACCTGCTCCAGCTAATGAAGTTCTTCAGAAGTCCTTGATGGACTGGAGTAGATGCATTAGTATCAGTTAGATTAGATGCAAGAACTAAACTATGCAGGAAAGTAGATCTACAGGTGGTGGGTTTGTGACTACTGCCTTAGAGGGTCCCCCAGGGCGTACAGTCTTAGGCAACAGTTTGAACAACCCAGGTGAAATCACTTTTTGTTGATTTTCTAGCTGAGGATTACACGTCTTCTCTAGAGAACAAATGTAAAAATGGCATTTCTCTGGAAACCTTAGGGCAAGTTCTATTTATTTGCTGAGTTTAACGCTGAAAATCATAAAAGTTTTGTTTTCCAATTTTCCATTAAGTAAAATTCAGCAAAAGTTTTTTTTTTTTAAGGTTTTAAGTTCCTCTGTTGGGTGGGTTGCCAGTTTGAGTGCTGACAAAGTCAAATCTTGCCTCTGTAGGCTGCAGCACAACACACATTTGCTGTGATATTGTGAACGTACTCTGGAAAATATAAATACAATGTACTGCTGAAGATGATTCACAGTATGTATCAGGACATGTCATTTTAGCAGCACAAAGATCCTTCTTAAATAGTCAGACGGGTAAACATCTGCCACATGCAGTTTATGCAGTTAGTGTGCTTTGGTTGTTGTTTTATGGGTGTATGTCATCAAGACAATAACAACACATGTATCAGCCACTTCATGAGCTGTGATTTTCTGTACTTTTGCTGGGCAGGAGGTTTTCTTGTCTTACTGTAGAAGCCAGTTTTTTAAACATGTCCCAAAGTTTCCTGTGGAAACACTGTGGTTTTGACTCAGTTTCACTGCAGGCTGCGGAAATAGGTGGAAACACGGTGGATCAGAGTTATAGACTGTATAAATGGAGTGTGTGTGTGTGTGTGTGTGTGTGTGTGTGTGTGTGTGTAGCAAAATGTGTGCCAGTGTCTTTCATATCCTTTTTCCAGACTGTCCTTATAGGATCTCAGACAATTGTGGAAATGTGAGTTATTTGGAATATGTTTGTGGGTGTGCTTGAGTGAGTGAGTGAGTGAGTGGGTTTGGGTGAGTGTGGATGTAGTTGAGTGGGTGGGGGTGGAGGCGGGTGGGTGCGGCTGAGTGAGTGGGTGTGGCTGAGTGGGTGGTGTGGGTGTGGATGTTGGTGGGTGTGGATGTCTGAAGGCTTAATTTTGCCTTTTATTCACATCTCAGGGACAGTTTAATGCATGTATCACTACAATCAGCACAACGTACCTTCTGTTTCTATAGTGATTTCATCAGAGAGTAATCCGGCTCTAAAACTGACCCCAAAATCCACTCCTCATCCTGTTATTTTATCTCTCTTTTTATTCTCCATAGACATCACAAAATGTGTGTGTGTTTTGGTCCTCTGGTGATGCCTAAAAACACTCATTGTCTTTCATCACAACCGTCATTTAGTTGTACGCTCTTAGTTATTGTCACTATGCTCATCAAATTTTCCCCTCAGGTAACCTGGTAACATCCCTGACTTTTCCTTCACTTGACTGAGGAAGTTTTGAACCGAATATATAATCAATTGCATTTCCAATATTTCCCATTTGCATGCATCTTATCCGCACAGAAAATCTGCCCCAAAAGACTTGGTACATTTGGCCCTAATCATATTCAAACTACACGGGTGGTCAACAACACCAGCCTCTAGCACTTTCAGCCATAACCCTAGCACCTTCCAACCAGTGATGGAAAACAACGGCTGCTGTTTCCAATGGCTCCTGTGGCTATATTATGATAGCAGGGGGGCTAGTTTCCTCCTCATGTTGATACAGTCCAGGTAGAAGGCGATCCTGACCTCACTCCACACAGCTAGACCCTCAGATTATAAGCTTATGAAAACACCAGTGTTATGAAGACCGTGTATCCTGTTTCAAACGTCAACCCACTAACATTGACCAAAGCTAGCCGTTAGCCATCACAGGCTTTGCTGGTCAAGCATATTGGCTTTATTGAATGGATAAATATTAGAACTGGATTATCCTAATCTGGCTGGAGGGTAGACAACACTCGCTCCGGCGCTTTAGTGTGTTGGAGGATGTAGGATGGAAGTGCTGTGGAAAATGGAAACAAGCCATGAGATTGTTGGAAGGAGTGGGAGCAGGAGAGGAGGGTGGCACAAGGGGTCCAATTCATAAGCCTACTTGCAACAGGGCCTCAGTGCAGGCTGATCCTCAAATCCCCCTGATTTAAACATGTAGACGCAGTCTGGGGACCTGCTGTTGGGACAGGGTTTAGATAGGTGTTGGATTGGATGGGTGTGTGTGGAGAGCATCTGATTTGGATTGGATGTGTGTGTGTGTGTGGAAACATCTGATTTTTATTTTGTTACTGATGTTAAAAGTGTCCTGTTTATGCACTTTCTCTAATGAAGCAACTTCAGGGAATTTAATAAAGCATTGCTGCTGTATTTGGAAAATCTTTCACAAAACCCCATAGAATTTTTTTTTTCTTCAATTTTTGGTCAGTTACAAAGTAATTACATAAGAGCAATACCTGCCATTTTATTACCCTTATGCATTTTGCCGTTGCTACAATTTTGCAATTTTATGCAAAATTGAGCAAATTTATGCGTTGTCCCTTTGCTAAAATGTAACAATTTTACGCATTTTCCCATTGCTAAAATTGAGCAAAAATTTGTTTCCTAAATTGTTAGAATGTTTGCATGTACAGACTGTCAAAAAGTTGGTTTTTTTCTTTAGAAATTATGGTGTCTGTGGGTTGAAAATGGCAAAATTTTGTTAGTGGTTAATTTTATTCCTGTTTACTGAAAAAAATACTGAATATTGCTTGGAAAAATAGATGATTGGAATAAAGTGGCCTTATCATTTTTATTGGCTTTCACTCCTATTAAAACCATGAAATGACAACCAGGAAATTGTTTATTGTTATTGTTTTTTATCATTTATTATTAGCTTATCTGAGCACTGAAGCTCTGTACTGAAGGAAAAAAAATACTGGGGGTTCACAGTGTTCTGGGCGTTAAATGTGCACTGAATTTTACACCCAGCCATTCAAAATTGTGCAGATTTCATCACACACTTGCCTCAAACTGGCTTAAGTTGTTAAACTCAATTGATAAAATTGGGCAGCAGTGATTACAGCCTGTTTTTGTACTGGTATGTGTAAAATAGATTTTTTTAACCAATGCTCCTGAGTGCTAACAGTGTTTATATCCTATCCCAGCTGGCTGTGAGACCATCCGGGAGCCCATAGTGGAGCAGGAGGAGGAAGACCCCGCCTTGCAGCAGGAGGCCACTGCCAAGTTCATCAAAAAGAAGCAGCCCTCCAAGAAAGCGAAGAGCAAGACAGGTAAGCCACCGCTGCACCATCGAATGCTGCCATCTAATTCCACACCCACACAATCAACACAGCTGGAGCCTCCAGGTTGGCTGCATGTGCCTCTGTGGTTCGTTCCCCAGCTGTTCAGGGGTACTGCGTTGCCCTGTGTGTTCAGGCATCCCGCGCCGGTCCATCTGGTTCTACTCTCCTCCCTCCTGGCCTGATTGGGCATAATCGCTAGCGAATTGCAATTTTTCCGGCCATTATCAAACCCGAGATTTTGCCGCCATGCTCCAAATAGTTTTTTTAATCAAATGAATTAAAGCTGTGTGCCTTGTATCTGAGCAAAGAAGGAGAGTTGGCCCTTTTCCTGTGTATGTGTGGGTGTTTATTTTCCCCAGGGGTACAGAAGGGGATTAAAAAGTATGCTCAGAGGAAATGCATACGGTGTTGTTTTTTGTTGTTCCATTTTTTTCCACATTGTGCTTGAAGAGAGAGCAGTTCAGTGTGTTTAGGTAGCTCCATATGTTGCATATGTTTGTGTGCAGAGTGTGTTTCATCCCTGTGGTGGTTGTGGTAAGGTACCAACTGGAGACTCTCTTACAGCTCATCATGTTCATTTGCTTCCCATTGGCTTGTTTTTTTGTTAGTGATGTTTTTTTTAATCATAACAATAATCAACACCTTATTATTGTATACCAATAATACCACTAACCAATGATTTGTTTTATTATAAAGCAAGTCTACACAATAATCCAAGGCATAACTTGGATGGTATAATGGTATTTTTGGTATATGGTGTTTAAAAATGATGCCAGTATTTTAAAATTATGACGGTATTAAATTTCTTTTTCACATCTATGTCATAAATGGCCGGGTACAGTTTATGTTTAATGGGGGGCTTGCTGATTTGGGGTGTAGGAGCTCGCTAATCGGTGGTATAACCCACTGCTCATAACAGTGGTTTAGCGACGGCTAAGAGCTACACACACCACAGAACACATTCAATTTTGGTTGTCTCAGATTTGAATCATTGTCCTCTAAACGAGTGTCATTTTTGCCTCATTTAGCTGGAACCGAGTCACTACTGTGGTGTGTGGCACATTTGGCCCACTAAACTGTTGTTAGCTTAGCAAACTCTCTACAGATCCAAACACCAGAGATCAGATTTGATTCCTACTGGAGTTCCAACACCAGACGCTTGACTTTTTTATCTTGTGTGCTTGCTGAGTCAAACGAATCGGAATCAGACATGTGCAACACTGTTTAATTTTGTAGATCCTTATGTTAGCCAAGCAGGCTAAAGATCAAAACACCATGGAACAGGTTTATTTTATCCTTTCTGCTGCTCACCCACACTTCCTCAGATTTTAGTCATTATCATGCAGCATAACCTTATCATTGTCAACTTGTGTAAGTGCTTAAGCCAGAACAGAACGCGTTCTTTGGTTAGCTGTTATCATGCTAGCTAAATTAATGCTGATCAGCTCTTCTCACTTAGTTAGCAGTACTGTTTAACAGTTAGCAATTATATGCCAAAGATAAGACAGTTTGACAGGCACAAAGTAGTATTTTTGCACCAACACGCCGATTCAAAGCAAAGAAATGAAGGGGGGCTCAAGACTTTTGCAAAGTACTGTATTTCTATATTGTATGGAATGGGAAATGGAAAAGTGGCTGTGTAGAAGTGACTTTAACCAGCTATACTTGCACAAATGGGCCATGTGGACTGAGGGGTCCATGAAAGATTGTGAAACTTTAATATTGTTTATGTACCACATCGACTTTTTTTATTTATAAGAACGTGTGTGCTACCTTTGCAGTCACATTCGCTTTCACTTCTCACACCTCATGCTGAACCCCTCCCCAAAAAAGTGGAAAATAACAGTATATCAAATTTGGGTTCATTCACAGCTTTCTTTGCAATTATGAACTTCAAAGGTTGCAGTAGCTTCAAGGATTTTCAAATGTGGTCACCCACGAGTTCTGCGGAGTTTGAAAATGTGGAAAACACAGATGCGTGTGTGTGTGTGTGTGTCTGACTGTCTGCGTTTGAACAGGTTCGATCCACATGCCTTAATGTACTTAATCCACCCAGGCGTCGCAGCTAATGAGCAGCACCGCACTCAGGAGGTGGAGGAGGTTGGGCGACATCGAATCATTAAGACCCTTGCACACACACACACACGAACAGTGCCCCAACCTACGGCTGCTTCAATAGCACCCATGTGTGTGTGTGTGTTCGGCAACCATCGGCCGCTAAAAGAATCCAATTAAAGAAACGAAAACAAAATAAAAAGAAAAACAAACATTCAAAACAAGTGCACTTCCCTCCGTGAGGCCAATTAGAGGCTGTGCCACACAGATCGCTGGCAGTGATGCAATCGCACGTTGCTTTAATACGAACCAGGGAACCTTCGCAAAGGGAATCGGGCCAAATTTTAAATTCGATTATGTGTTCGGCAGACATGCTGGCTTCATTTTTCTCAGAAGGTAAGCAAGATAAATAAATCGTTCTACCAGGATGGTGCAAAATCAAACACGGCTCTGCTTGGGGCCAAATGGGTCCACTTAACGGGAGCTTGGGTTTCAGACTGTCATGTATTGGAATTTATCAGCTGCATATCCAGTATCATTAGATGAAAGACCTCCAAGGACTATTTACGAAGACGTGAACAGCAGCGTATTGGGAATGTTCCGAGATTGTGCACCTCATAGACCCCAGCGGTGGTGGCGACCCTTCTGTGGTGATGGCGGAGGGGGGGAGCTTTTTAAAGGTTAGGCCACCCAGCAAAACTAGCTTCATAATGGGCCTATTCCCCTGCCATTCACTTAATGAGTTTTGTATGAGGCATTAGGGCAAGTATTTATATGAACCTTGTTGGTGTAGCTTTTATTCACTTTCTGCTTTCTGAAGCCATTTGGGCCCAGATTTTTCTTTGTGATTTTTATGCACTTTTATGTGCTACAAGTGACCTGTTTAAACATGCTTATTTTCCCTAAATCTTCAAAAGAGCTTCATGCGAGCGTAGTCTTTCATGTTCAAATCTTTGAGAAGCTGAATTATTAAAATTTCCATACATTTGTCACTGTTTAACTGAGCTAAACTGACCCAGCATGGACCCACAGGGTGGGTCATAAGGGTCACTCTAATGTTTCCTTACTTTGACTCAGCATTCTGATTTGTTCTTACCTCTTTTGTTGAGCTGCTGCCTGGTTTGGTTTTTATTTTTATGCATTACTTTCTAAGTTTGTAGGTGAATGTGTTTGTGATGGACTAGTGATCTGTTTAGGGTGTTTTGCGACCCTGGGACTCTGGGATAGGCTTCAGCACCCCCCACAATCCTGGTTTACAGCTCTGAAAACTACTTATTAGTCTAAAAATGTTCCTAAAAGGAGAAGAACTGCTCAATGATGAAAAACTGTCCAATTAATATCAAATCTTTAGTAATATATATATGTCTTCCTACTGGATCTTTGTGCCAGCCTGTAAGGAAACCTTATGGAGATGCAACAAAACACATGAAAAACATTTAACTCTCAAAAACAATACCTTAAAAGAATCCAAAATTAAAGCACGCATTAAGAGAACAGTGGTGATGTTGCAGTGAGAGTGCCAATAAACGTCAGGTTTACATTCATTTTCATATAAATTGCAGTAAAACGCGTAGCATAATTTTTGAATTTATCACATTTGGTATCAGTTTATTTTACGCACAGCAGAGGAAACATACCGTTAACATTCAGTTTGTCTAGATTGCTGTCTTTCTCATTGTAAATGTCCAGCCACATCATCTAATATGGTGTTTTGTGGTCTCTTTCTAGGTTAAATGTAATGCATTTATAACTGAATCCTGGATTTTGACACCAAATGTTGGTGGCAGTTTTATACCTTCATTATAAACAATGGTTTCAAACTTTTTTGGTGTAATTCATGTGGTTAATAAAATTATTGCACAGATATCATTAATGTCTACTCTAATCCAAATTTCAGATACATTTTAGCAAATCCACAGTCTATTATTGAGCATGGAATATAATATACACTCTATTATAACTATTTCATTGTATTAGTGGTAATTGGTGACAAATCCCATATCAGTGCCGTGGAAATATTAGAACTAACATTGATCTTTTAGCATCGTTTCTCTTGATTTTTATTAAAGCACTGGTCTTGAAGTTGTGCCAAACTCAAATGGGCTTTGCTGCAAATTGCAGTTTGTTGCAAGTTGTGTTTATCTAATAATTCTATTTGTTTATGGTTCACTTTTCCGTAGTGAAGGCAAAACATGGCAAGTCCATGAAAAGTGGTGACTCGAGTCTAGATGGAGTGTAAATGAGTGGAAACCTTCAAGCCTGTTGCATGCCGTTGGCACAGCTCTGTTCAGACTCTCTAAAATGCTTTTGATTCCACTGCTCTCACCTGTGCCAACAAAACAAAGACCACCCCCCTCATAAAGACCTGGGGAGACCCGGGACACCTCGAACAGCTTGAGACAGGCTCCGCCTACATCCAGGAGCACAGAAGAAAAGAAAAAAACGGAAACAATTAATCCCTAATTAGCCCTGTTTGTAATGCAGATCTTCAGACGAAGCTGATGTGGTTTTATGGCCTTTTGAGAGAGTCGGGTATCTGTCTAGACTTGCCCTTCAATAGGCCCCCGCCCATCACTGAGTGAATGATTAAAAAAAAAGGAATTTCACACGTTTTCCTCGCCGACACACATGCCGCTCTCTTCTTAGCTGACATAAAGATAATTAGGCAGAAGAAACCACCTAACAGGGTGCAGGACAGGCAGGAAGCATCTCTAATGGAGTTGAAAGGCTTCAAACGGTGGCTTTGGATATGAGCGGTTGCGCTCCTTGGGCAGAACACATGAAAGGAAGATGAAACAGAGATGAAAGGGAGAGTGATTTTTTTTTTCCTTTCAATCTCACCCCCACCACAGATATACACACCAGCCAACCTGCGATTACAGCAGAGGCCTTGGAGATTAGTGTGGGATGATGCCCTAAGGACCTACCCTAGCAAATGTCCACTTCAGAGCTTCAGCGTCACCCTATAGCTCACTATATCCTCACTTGCTTCCACTTGTGTCCTACAAAAGTCTTAGATACATATGCAAATTGTTTAAAGCCATTTTTCTCAGCGTGTGATAAAGTGTCTTTCTGCTAGCAAAGTTAGCATCATAATAAATCTAAACAACCAAGAAAGGAGTAAAAAGTATCAAGATTTGTTTTGCACAGGTTCGGTTCGGTTCCAGCCTTCTTTTGCTAATGAAAAATGATTTGAGAAGAACCAGGTGGCAATGAGCGTCAAATTTGGTATGAAAGTTCTTGAGGAGAATGTGTAGCATGTCTTGGATGTTTAAATTTTGTAGAGCCAGCATGACAACACATTTCAAAGTTGTATGAAAATATTAAATCTGAATTTTCCAGCGACTATCAACATTTCTACATAATTCAATCGATGTTAACAAAGTCATTCTGATTGGTTTGATGGGCTCCGTTCTAGAGAAATTGACCAAATCAAAAATCTCCCATCAATATTTACTTCTATTCCTATTTTTGATGTTTTTACAATTTTGTGTTTAAAATAGTGCAAACAAGCTGTTCTAGCTACACCACCAAACTTCTGTTGGGTGGAAAAGATTTGGTGTTAGATATTCAGTCAGACTTGTGCTTTATGCTAGAGTTGTCCTTTGGAGCTTTTTGGCACGTAAGATCTAGTTGAAATGCTCAGTTGGGAAATGCTCTGTTTCAGAGAAACTGACCAAATCAGAAATGTTCTGATTTAGTGGCAGCCTCCTTTTAATGTTTAATTTTTTTCTTATTTTTGACGTTTTTCAAGGTTCAAGGTTAATTTTGTCATCAGAATCTGTTGTATAGGTACATAGTGTGATGAGATGTTTCTCCATGGGCCACAGTGAAATATATAGCAGCATTTAACAAAGTGCGAGTGACAACAGAAACAATACGATAAGTAGACTATACAAATCAAATAACAGGACATGAGTGTGCCAGTTTGTGGTCGTAAACTGAAGGTAAAGTGCAGGTGCTATTGAAAGTCCAAAGGTATACAAAGTATGCAATTTTGTGTTTAAAACAGTGGTGCAAACAATGCTAGATGAGCCCCAGCTGTTCTAGCTACACCACCAAAGTTGTGGGGGGTGGAAAAGAATTGGCATTTGGTGTCACATATTCACTCAGACTTGTGCATTAAGCTAGATTTGTCCTTTGGAGCTTTTTGGCACGTAAGATCTAGGCGTTGTGTTGGACGACGGATGCTTTCAGCACTAGAACACTTCGGTCATAGCTTGTGTGGCTATCACCAGAATCAGCGTTATCTGCTCCGGTTGTTAATCGTCTGCAGGGTTCTCCGGGGAGCGATAGGGAAGTGAACGAGAGCTTACACCAAAACAGATGCTAGACGGAGAGGCTCACGCCAAGAGGGGAAGTGTCTATCCGAGACTTGTTTTATGACCATGCTGTCGTAGCTGGGGGGAGTTAGAGTTAGCAGGTACTTGGAGCTCCTCACAGAGAGGAGCTGCAGCCAAACACTTTTAAACTCAGCCGTTAGCTTTGTGCTCGGAGGCTCATATTTTACGTGCGTCTGTTAAGACACTTAATGGTTGGCCGGGGGGACGAGGGGGAGTGTCTGATCTCTGAGAATCACTCAAACGCCACTTGGAAGCGAAGAGACTCATGGATCAAACTTTTGCTGCTGAAGGTTTCCAGCAACAAAGATGCCACGTGCTCTCGTGGCTCTGGGGTTGTTCTGGCTGAGCCAAGAGAGAAGAAGGAACATGTTTTCACCATCCTCTTTAGTAGAAAGATACACCTTGCTCTTGCACTCACAGGTCCTTGTACCTTATAAGCATTTCCGTCTGGGATCATTACATTTTTCTGATTCTGATTCTGATTCTTATAGATCCATCTACCTTATCAGGAACATTTCACTACATGTTGTACCTGTATAACTGTGTATGTGACAAATAAATCTTGAATTTTGAATCCGTAGACAGTACTGCGCAAATGTCCTAGGCACCTATGCAAATTGTTTAAAGCCATTTGTATCAGCAGTGGGTTTCTTTCTGCCAGTAAAACACAAGTGAATATTAAAATAAATCCAAACAAACGAGAAAGCAGTAAAAAGTATCTAAAAAGTTTCTTAAAAGTAGTTGATATTTTGGTAGCTGGTTAGAAGGACACAGGTTTGGTTCCAGATTTCTGCTCGATGCCTCCAGTCACTGTGTGGATTATTAAACTCCATAATCAACGCACCTAATTTATCTAATGAAGTAAAAAAGAGCCAGCCCAGGTATTTGATAGAGCTACAAGTAATGCTGGGCTTCCATGAGGAAAGTGGTCTGGAAATGGTTAAGTGAACACTTTGCTGCTATTTACTGTATTAATATTATTTGTATTTATTGTAATTTTAGTGTTTTGACACTAACTTAACCCTGTACAACTAACTTAATCTGTACAATTTGATTGGTCTGTGGGTCTGTGGCTTGGGAGACTTTGCACAACAACAGAGTTTGATAGGAATTTTCATCCAATAGCTGGGTGACTTTGCGTGCGTGCGTGCGTGCGTGCGTGCTGTTGATTTGTAGTTTTGTTGTAATTGTAAATTTCTCATTGTGTGTGCTAAATCATTGTCATTATGTGCAATATCTTTATTATTATGTGCAACAATCTTATCATGTGCAATAGTACTACTTTTGTCACTACTTATGCAATAGTATTATCATGTATAATATCACTACGTATGTCACTGCTATGTGCAATAACTGACTCAGTATAGAGAACAACTCTAAACCACTGGTAAACTACTTCAGCTGTAATTTATTTATTTATAGTATTTATATCTACCTCTCTTACTGACTACAGCATTTTGTATATATATCATAGTGTATATAGCACAAGGTATTTTCTGGAGAGTTTTATTTAGACTTTATATTTGATTTTGTTCCTGTCTTTGAGACAAGAACAATGTCAATTATAGTATATATAGGTATAAAATATAATAAAGTCGAAATAAAAAAACTCTCCAGAAAGTACTAAGAATGCTGTGATCAGTAAGAGATGTGGATATAAATACCACATATAAATAAATAAAATTACTGCTAAAGTAGTTTCCTAGTAACACAAATAGTGGTTTGAAGTTGTTCTCTGTGCCGAGTCCATTATTGCACATAATAGTGACATAAATAGTGCTATTTCACATGATAAGACTATTGCATAAGTGGTGACGGCATTGTACATCAACAGACTGGCTGGCTTCTGAATATAGACCTGCTACAAAGTGTAATTGTTCAGGTCAGGCTTCTGAAAGGCCGGTAGAAGCTCACGCTAGCAGTGTGAAAGCTTGCCTGTAAGTGGCCGGTTCTTGACTGTCCAGGCTGTGGATGATTGTTGATTACGTCCCCTAATGATTAGGGCCTGATTTGCTGTATGTTTACCATACTGCCGTAATGTTTCTGTCATGTTTCTGGAATGTTCTATCAGATGGAGGCGTCGAAGCAGCAGTGATTGAACTGGTGTCGGAGACGCGGACAGTCTGCTTGTGTCCCAGGACAGACTCCGTATGTTTGCCTGGAGCGGAGCCTAATGTCTCTGCCCTCTGATATCAGAGCAGATCGGTGCGGCCGTCCCGCTCTGTCCGCAGGTCCCATTAAAAACTCATTAACTCTGAGCGCCAGTTCCAAAGAAGGCAGCGGGAGCTTTCGATGGCTATCAGAGTTACAACCCCCAACACACACTTACACACACACACACACACACACACACACACACACACACACACACATACACACATGCGCTTCACTTCGTCTTGTCTCCTGCTTTCTTTTTGTGTTTTACTTTTTTTTCTCTTTGTTTTCACTCCTCTTTTTCTTTCTTCACTCTCTCCTTCTGTTTGAATTTTCTCTTTTTGTGTTTCTTCCCTCTCTCTCTCTCTCTCCCCGTCTTTCTTCCTGTCTCTTGCTCTCTAAGATTTTCTCTCTCTTACTTTTTCTTTCTTTCTACGTTTCTGTATTTATCTTTTTCTTATCTTTACCTTCTGTTTTTTTTTTCTCTCACTCTGTTCTCTACTATTTCTGTCTTTTACTCTCAATTCTTCTTTCTCTGTTTTAGGAACTTCTGACTTTTCTCTCTCTCGTTCTCTCGCTCTCTCTCTGTCCTTTTGCTCTCACTTTCTTCTCTCTCTCTGTTTTATCCTCTCTCTCTCGCTTTAGCATCCCTCTCTCTCTCTTTCTCCATCTCTCTCTCTCTCTCTCTCTCTCTCTCTCTCTCCTTCTCTCTCTCTCTCTCTCTCTGACCCTGTTTCTGTTCTGCATGGTTGCCATGAAATATCGTGTGTTGCAGATGTGACTCTCCTTCCTCTCCTCCGTTGTGAGAAATGTCTGAATGTGGAGCAGGAACATCAGACTGGTACTTACTGCACTTCCACTTGTATTATTTTCAGTGGAACACGACCTGATTAATGCACCAAGAAACACAGAGAAGGGAGCCTGTACACACACACACATACACACACACACACTCACACACACACACACACACACACACACACACTCACACTCACACTCACTGGGCCCAGAGCAAGCCATATCCCTTACTAAAACAAAACAGGCTGATTGGGAAGTGGGCCTCGACAGAGGCTGAGAGTTTGCTCAGTAATAAAAGCTGCTTTCGTTTGACAAGTTTTGCTTTTAACAAGAGACCTTTAATTTTGTGAGAAGGAAGCAATGAATTGTAAAATATACTTTTCCAGAGCTCGGCCGTTAAGTGTGCTGCAAACCCACTGCACAGGATCGACCCCCTTCAATGACTAACACATGTGCTCTCCATCCTTCATACCGCCTCTTTCCTCTTCTCACTCTCTCTCTCTCTCTCTCTCTATCTCTCTCTCTCCCTTTTTTGTTTTCTGGTTTTCTGTCTCACACATTCTCTCTCTCTCTCTCTCTATCTCTCTCTCTCTCTCTCTCTCTCTCTATCTATCTATCTCTCTCTATGTCTCACTCTTTTTTCCTTTTCTCTCCGTTTCTTTTTTCCTCTCTCTCTCTCTTTCACTGTTTCTCTTTCACTATTTCTGTTTCACACGTTCTTTTTCTCTCTGTTTCTCACTCTCTCTTGTTTCCTCCTTTCTCCCCCTCTCTTTATTTCTTTACCTGTCCCTGTCTCTCGCCCTTCCTCCCATCTTTCTCATTTTTTTCATATTTTGACAGATGTTTTTTCAAAGCATTGTAACTCTCTTCCCCGTTTCTCATTCTCTTCTTTTGTCCTTTCTCACTCTCTCTCTCTCTCTCTGTCTCTCTCTCTCTTCTTCCTTACCTCTCCCTCTATCTGCTTTCCTCTTCTCTCTTGTTTTCTTTCTCTCTCTCTCTCTCTCTCTCTCTCCCATCTTTCTAATTTTTTTACTTTTTTTTCATTCAGATTTACATTGTATTGTCAAAGCATTGTTATCCCCCCCCCTCTCTCTCTCTCTCTCGCCCGGTGTGCGGTATTCTGATGGTCAGTGTTGACAGGTTGGATGTCCCTCTGCTCTGCTGGCTGTTGTGTGAATGGAGGTCATTATTGAGGTCAGCAGCTGAGGGGAGCGAGTTGTGTGCTGTCAGTTGCTATAAGCCTGAACACTGGATACAGAGCGTGGGGGGTCAGCAGTGTGTGTGTGTGTGTGTGTGTGTGTTTGAGCCTCTTTACAGCTGTTCTGGGTTGTGAAGGCTGTGTGTGTGTGTGAGTATGGAGATGTGGGGGTTTTGGCCTACGGCTATGGTTCTAGTTTGTGTGTGTGTGTGTGTGTGTGTGTGTGTGTGTGTGTGTGTGTGTGTGTGTGTGTGTGTGTGTGTGTGTGT
>JBBPCZ010000042.1:29087270-29098129 GCA_037974445.1 Brycinus macrolepidotus
TGTGTGTGTGGGTGTGTGTGTGTGTGTGTGTGTGTGTGTGTGTGTGTGTGTGTGTGTGTGTGTGTGTGTGTATGGTCCATGTGAAGGTCGAGCAAGGCTCAGTGCGGGGTATGTTTTCCTATAGCCGGTGTGAACAGGACGCAGCTATTTTGCAGCAGTAAGTGGTCTTTTAAACAACATGTCAACACTCCACCTACGCCAGTGTGAATGGACTTGTTTATAATCTGATAAAATATTCATTTTTAATCTCGCCTTTCATCCTGTGTTCCGAAAACAAGGGCCTGACCGACATATCAGTTAACTTCTAAGAATACTGAGAATCACTAGGCCCAGTGATACAGTGATCATATTTATTTATAGAATTTTTTCTTCTTCTTCTTTCTTCTTGTTTTTAAAGAATTTGACAGTTAACAGCTGACAGTCATCTGACAGTTGTGTTTAACACTAATAAATTCAAATTGTTCACTGCTCATTTTTGGGATATATATATATACACACACACACACACACATACACACACAAACAGTACTGTTCATAAGTCTTGAGCCACCCCTTTGCTTTCAATCACCTTGTTGGTGCAAAAATACTATTTCATACCAGTCAAATCCTGACTTCGAAAACGTTTCCGATCCACCCCCTACTCTTAGTTCTTCTCACACACACACACACACACACACACACGCATATACACACACACACACAGGCCCCTTATCCACTCAGGCCCCATAGAGTGAAGGGAAGGATGAGTTACCCTCCATATATATGCACTGCCCCTCTCCCACGACCAGCCAAAATAGCTGGGGAAAGCCGCGTGTGTGTGTCTGTACGTGTGAGTGTGTGTGTAGAGTTTAGGCCCAGGGGATCCATCCCTACATCTCCACTGTTGTGGTTGTGGGTACGAGTGCAGAAACAGATTTGCCCAGATGTGTTCCAGATGAGGCTGCGCCCAGTTCTCCTCAGCCAGAGCTGCTGCTGATCAAAGCGATCAGTCAGTGAAATCAATACAGAGAGAGAGAGAGAGAGATTCAGCTCTGTGGGAGAATGGAAGTCAGTGTCTTTTCTCACACATTGTATACTGTAAACTTTGGACCTTTGTGTTCTGTTTACTCCTCTGTTCCTTATGTTTTAACCCCCCCTCCATTTGTTGCCATGGTAGCAGATGGACGAATCTAATGTTCAGTAAGATTTGAGCACTTGTGTACTTTGAACCATTTCGCCATGTTTTGATTCTCTTTTACCTTCATCTATTTTGTTAGTCTGTACCTCTGTCTCTCTTTTCGTCCATCCATCTGCCTGTCCATCCATCCATCCATCCACCTATCTATCTATCTACCTATCTCTCTATCTATCTACCTATCTACCTATCTATCTATCTATCTATCTATCTATCTATCTGTCTGTCTCTATCTGTCTATCTATCTATCTGTCTATCTATCTGTCTGTCTATCTATCTATCTATCTGTCTATCTATCTATCTGTCTATCTATCTATCTATCTGTCTATCTATCTATCTATCTATCTATCTATCTGTCTGTCTCTATCTGTCTATCTCTATCTGTCTGTCTATCTATCTATCTATCTATCTATCTATCTATCTATCTATCTATCTGTCTGTCTGTCTGTCCATCCATCCATCCATCCATTCATCCATCCATCCATCCATGCATCCAAACACCTATCCGTCCATCCATCTATCTATCTACTCCTCTGGCATGTGAGGATTTGATTTCACACAGCCACAAGAACATTAGTGAGATCAGGTACTGATGTTGGATTAGTTCTGGAACCACAAACTCCGCTCCAGTTCATCCCAAAGCGATTGGATCTCGCCACTGAGGGGCTTTCATACTCCTCACATGTTCTGTATACTCCTCAGGTGTGCTTTATTGTCCTTTATTGTCCTTTTATTGTGCCTTACAGGCCCATGTGTGGCTGCTTCAGGGTGTCCCATTCTGCCGCTCAGTGCTTCTCAAAGGAGATTATACTAACTAAACACCTGCGTCAGCGAAAGGGATACCTTAAAGTAGGCGAACCCACTGATTAGTGGGGCTGTCTGGATACTCTTGGAAATACAGTGTGTCTGACCATCCTCTATGTTTTGGTTTCACATATAGCTCTGTCCCAGCAGCCGTCAGTGGGTCCCGGGTTTCTCCGTTGTTTTGAAATGTGTCAGTCACATTAGTGGTATAAAGGAGTGTGTTGGCAGCGTGTGTGTTTGAAGCGCTTGTGTGTACAGGACGACGGGCTCCGGGACCCTAACCACAGCTCTGCGTGAGAAAGAAAGAGGGTGGGGGATTCGCATCAGACACACTGACACACAGACACACACACACACACATCACTGCATATTCCCCCCCAATCTAAATAAATATCACTGTTTCCGCTGCATCAGAGAGAGAGAGAGAGAGAGAGAGCGGCACAGAGGGTCTATCGATCACATCTGTTTCTGAGGTTCGCCCCCCTCTGTCAGACTGCGGCTAAACTCCAGCTATTTGGCAGCCAGCAGCTCCTCAAAACGTTTTCTTTGCCTTTTACTCACCATTATTTGCTGGGTGCTGGAATTTGTCTTGGCATGTTTCGATGCTGTCCTCCACGGAGCGCAGCAGTGGGGTATTAACTATTACTAAATAAAACACATTATAATGGAAGCTACCTCACAGCTCATAAAACCTGCCTGTCAGAAGTGTAAGGCCAGTTTTTCAAAACGCTTTTAATACAAGTGAGCACCTTCCTTGTTTGCAAAAAAATACAACACTGTGCAAATGTTTAAAGCCATTTTTCCCAGCGTGTGATAAAGTGTCTTTCTGCTAGCAAAGTGAACATTTAGAATCAAAGCAAACAAACAAGAAATCAGTAAAAAGTATCAAGATTTGTTTTGTTTGTAAAAAAAAAAAAAAAAAAAAAAAAAGTAGTTGATATTTTATGAGCTGGTAAGCAGAACGCAGCTAACGAAATATATTTAATGAAGCGCAAATGGAAAGTCAAACTGGGTTTCTGATGGAAAATACAAGTAATACTGGGCTTCCACAAGGAACACACTGATATACTGTACATAATATATGATGACTTTTAAAATGAAAATGTTGTACGTAACATAATTTTTTGTGTGTTTTAATGTTTTTGACGTTTGATGTCTCTCTGTAAGTGCTAAAGAGACAGTTAGCTTTTTAAAAACAGTCCTGCTATGGACTTTGTGTGTGGTACAGGTATGTAAATGTAGAATCTAAAGAATCGAGAAAGGAGCTGAATTGTTTTTTTGTTGCTGGATGAGGGGAGTGGGATGGACAGGAGAATGGAACAGTCTTTAAATCTGTGGTTGGAGCGACTCGGACAGAGGAGCTTTGAGATGGTCAGAACATCTGTGTGTGGTTCCAAGTGAAAGAGAGTCACTGGGGACCAGAGGTTTGAATTGCTTTGTGGAGCTTTAACTAGATGCCACACTGATTGTGCCATCCTTAGCATTCCTGGGGGCAGTGGCAAACACAAATGCAGTGTGTGTGTGTGTGTGTGTGTGTGTGTGTGTGTGTGTGTGTGTGTGTTCAGCCGTGGGCACTAAAGTGGTGGGTTTGAGCATTTTGGGTTCTATTTCAGCCCCTCCAGCAGCTGAAGGGGAGCTCTGCAGGCTCTGTGGTGTGGAGCTGAAGTTGTTTTGGGGTGTATGGGTAAGCTGTGTGTGTTTCTGCTATCTCACATGTATCACTGCCGGCCCTGGAACAGTAGCTGGAATTCATTTCAGCACATTTTTCTTTTCCTGCACCGAACAAGGGCAGCCACATATTTACCATTGAGAACATTAAGCAGCTTTAAGAGCGCCAGATCACACTGTTTGTTGTGGCGGCTGACCAATATGTATTTTTTAGGGTCTATACTGATACAATTACTGGTAAATAAGGCTGATATTTATTTGTCAGGAATGTAGAAGAATGTAATTCCAACTCAAATGATCTATTAATGGAACATAAAGCTGAATGAAATACTAATCCCAAAAATGCAGTCAGAATAAACAAGCCTGGATCAGCTTGGAACACATCCCGTATGAACGTTTGGTAATGATGAAGAAAAATGTAGGGATGCAGGGAAACCTTATAATACATCAAAATAGCTTTTAAACAGCTTTCAAAAGAAATATGTAACAAAAAAAAACCATCATGATATATTAGAATTACATTTAGGTAATAAAGTGCATTTGGAAAAGAGCAACATAAAATAAACTTTAAGTTGCTAAAATGAAATTTTTAAAAATATAACAGTGAAAATAGTGTGATTAAAATAGTTTCTGAAATGTATAAGTATCTTTTTGATACTTAAAATTACATTAAATTAACAAAGTGGATGGAGCAGCTAGACAGCATTTGAAAAAAAAACTGAAAATACACTTTAGAAACTGGTACAAATGAAAAGGCTGTGATTAAATAAAGATTTTCTGAACAATAAAGCAAACCCTTCATTGTTATTTCAGCTGGTCCTGTAACGCTGAACATTGCGAAAAGTGTGTTTTTCATTCATTAGAAAAGTGTAGTCATCATGTAAAAGCCTTTAATCATTAAGGAACCAAGTAAAAATGCCAGTTCTCCAAAAAATTATGGATATCAGCTCCGACATTATCAGTCACCCCCTGGATTGTGCCTTTCTGGTGAAGGGATTAGTCTTCATAAGTCGAATGTTACTACTTTTGTTAGTTATTCTGCTACTTATTCAATTCAGATTACAGTACTGCTTGAATGTAATTATCTAACTGCATAATTACATAATTGCATTGTTAGTTATATAATGCATTACATGGTTGGACCCACTTTTTGTCTCGAACAAGGACATGGCAAATGTTCTTTTCTTTCTGGAAAACAAGGCAATAACTTTTCATCAAATTCCAAATCATAATCAAGTATCTCCTCTCCTACTTAAAGACAGATCTGGTGTTTAGAATAACAACATAAATCCTGCTTTTGTTATTTTGTGATGGTTTAGTGGTCCAATAGGGGAGAAACAGGGCCACAGGTTCTCCCACTGCGAGAGATGCCGGGCGAGAGACATATGGATTGAGTGGGGTGAGGTTTCTGTTGCTGGATGCTGGTGCTTTTCCTGTGGTTTTTGCCCTCAGTCCTGTCCTCCTGCTGCCCGGTCTGGTCTCGCTCCAGCACAATCCTCTCCACTGTTCCCGGGTCCGCGACGGGCGCCGCCGAGGGCCCGTCAATGAAGCCCAATGTCAATTGATGGTGCCGTCTTTGTGAAGCGCAAAGGGGGCTTTTTACAGGGACGTACAGGGAGGGGGTGTCACCCACCAGGATGATAAATGCTATGTGGAGATTGGAGGGGGTCGATCACTCACGGACTGAAAAGAGCTTCTTTCATCGTTTTCCTCTCTCTCCCACTCTCTCAGTGGGCAGAATGAATGGTGAGAGCAGGATGAAAGTTTAAACAGAGGGCTGTTTGCTCTAGACGGGGCGCTGGGGTTGTAATTCTTTGGCCTTCTTCAGAGCGCTGGAGGCCGGCGGGCCTGCCGGTGATTAGCTCTTTCAGAGGTGTTTGTTTTCTTTCATGTCACCATGGACTTAAACGCCTTTCACCTCCCGCCCGCTGACTGGATCACAAACGGGTCGCCCGTGCCTTCGCTTCACCTGACACACACACACAAGCGTGAGGGCAGGCCTTTCTGTGATGACCAGAAGATCTATGACAGACAGGAAGTCTTGGAAGTGTCTGATCAACCCATTTTAATTCCCATTTCTGCACCACACACACACCCTTGTCTAACATATAGGGTACTGCAAGTATGGTCACATGGGCATTGTGGTGCAAACAGGATTAGAGGTGAAATCATTGGGTCTGTATTGTATTGGTATCCGTATTGGTGTCCAAAACTGTAACAAATCTGTCAGTGTGTTTCTTCTTGTGGGTAGTATAGTGTTTAAGTAGTTTGAGCATTATGGTCCACTTTAAGATGCTCAAGAGAGCTTTATTTAAGAGGAGCCCAGTTTATAGCTGTATAAGTAAGATCAAGGATTATCAGCCAGGTTTCAGGATCGGTGTCGTAAAATAAGAACTGATATTGTGCCATCTCTAAAAGCCATGCCCTTGTCATTCGTGCAGAACCACTGAGAATGTGATATTAGATAAAACCAAAGAACCACAGGCTACTACAGACGATATCACCTAGAGATCACCTGGTCTAGAATATATTGCTGTTAAGGCGTTTTTCCACTGGCACATGGAACCATGCTGTACCACAAAAAAAATGTTTTTCCATTACAAATGAAGTGACCCATACCCCAGCCGTACCTGCGTTGCTTCATGGCAGGGCCAAAAGTGGTCCGCAGCTGAGCTGACTGCGTCACTGCTGCCTTTGATGTTGTCATGACAACAGACAGACTTGGAAAGAGGCCACTTTATTTTTCTCCAGCGCAAAAAAAACAATGAAGATACAAACTTAACAACTGGGAAGTCAACTACTGTCTATTTAGGCTGAAGTGAGCTGTCTAATGCTAACATTGGTAACATGCTAGCTGGATTAGGTTTTCATCACATGGCTAGACAAAATTATAAAAAACAAAAGACCACTATAACAAAAGCGGCTCTGACAGAAAAAACTGTCCAATGGTTCGACTAATTGGACATGGTTTTGTGAGGACAATCGGCTATAAACTGTGAGGAGAGAATTGCGCTGCCGACGCGTCAGAAACAGTTACCAGGCTGAGATACAATGGAAAATGAACATGTGCTACAACGTCTGTGCCATCGCAGTACGGTTTAGGTACAGCATGTTTCCTATATACCAGTGGAAAAGCACCTTTAGTGTGTCACTGAGCCACTTCCTTCCCAGTGACCCCCTGGTGTGTTCATCCTTCGGACTACAGCCTCTGTTTCCCACCATTCTGAACTTTAACTACCTGTTTCCCGTTTCCTTCCCAGTTTGAGTCATTCCTGTTGCTCTTTATTGCATGTTGTGAACGCAGCGGCCCTCCGAGTAGCCTCTGCCCATTCCGGCTGACCTACAACCAGCTTTCGTTCTTCACACTCCAACATCACCCTCAATAAAACTGCTCTCAGATCAGAATCTCTGAGACCCCATTGATTCTATTATCAGTGTGGAGGATATGGGGCATATGTCTTCTGCTCTGTCTCTGAGATTAGATTAGATCAGATTAGATTAGAGTGCTATTGTTGGGAACACAGCCTTGGGCCATGAATAGGAACCTGGCTCGAGAGTGTCTATGACTTAAAATGGGGCTTTTGTAATAGGTATGATAAATAAAAGTTCTTAATTGATCTATTCTCCACCCACACATGGATTCTTGTGCATATTATGGCAAGGTTGGGCAAGTTACCGAAATCCTGTTCCACCTACTGGAAAAATGGTCATTACTTTGTGTTTGAAAGGTCTTACACAAAAAAATAAGGATAGGTTGGGTGTAGTTTTTGTTGCTTTTGTTTTTAAGGATTAACATGTTCACATTCACCGCCTTTCACCAGTTGTTTTTATATTTGTAACTACCTGAGTTAACATTGTAGCACACATACCTAGCACATCATTATGGTAGGATGGCTGATTACTATCAGAGATTTGCTAACAAAACAAAATTCACCTTTTGGCCAGGCAGTTAAAAGCTTTATTCTGAATAAACAAATACACGCTGGGTATATATCTAAGCTGGCCTGGGAAAGGCTTGGGGTCTCCAGGAGGAGCTGATGGACGTGGCTGGAGAAAAAAAACATCTGGGCTGCCCTCAGCCTGCTCCCTCCACGACCCGGTTCGGGATATGAAAAGAAAATGAATGCAAAAAGGATGAATGCATTAAAAACTATCCTAATTTATTCTAATTCTAGTATAAACTATTAAAACATACTCCTTTTTTTTTTGTTAGGATTAAAATTTAACAGTGCCGACTGCAGCAGATTTTCTTACATTATAAACGTCTGTATTGTGTTATACATCTTCATTTTAGGGCAGCTGGTGGCGTAGTGATTAGGGAGTTGCCCCTGCAAACAGAAGGTTGTGGGTTCGAATCCCAGGACTGCTAGTGGCACCACTGAGATACCCTTGAGCACGGTGCCGTCCCCACACACTGCTTCCCAAACGCTGTGTTCCTGGCTGCCCGCTGCTTCACTTGGTGAATGGGTTTAATGCAGAGAAAGAATTTCACACTGTTCACACTGTGTGCTGTGGTGTGTTCACATATGACAAATGGTCACTTTACACTTTACATGTATTATCGATTTCTCATTGAATTTGAATCTAAGAAAAGCATAAAAAGTAAAACATACTATTATTATCCAGTCAAACATTGTGGACATCAATATAACCCATCATTTTCAGTTTTAAACATTTTAAAGTTTACAAATTTATAATTTCTCATCAGGATGCATGGAATGTTTGCAGAGATTCTTTAATGCTTGTCCCGCCATGTAACACCACGCTACAAAAGAGTATATTTGTGGGGGGAGCATGGATGGCTGGACTGATTAAGTTAACGGAATGAATGGAACGGCATGCCTATGTGTAAACACCTGTCAGACATGTGACTGTAAATCTAGGCTGTTATTTATCTTGCACTGGTTGGAAAGAAATGAAGAATTACTGAGGATTACGGAGACTCGCAGCAGAGGGGCATATAAATTTGGAAATCGTCTAAATGAAGGCCCACAAACTTCCACAAGCTCCGCCTCTGAGAGGGGAAATGTTGGTGCTTGTCTGTGCTACATGTTTTTGTGTGTTTTTTTTTTTGCGTGTGTTTGTGTGTGTGTTTGAGAGAACGATCTGGTTCTGAGTGGAGAAGAAGCGCAGCAGAAAATGACTGCTCTGGGGTGGATGCGGCCCACACTCGCTGGTGAAGGGACTGACCGCAAAGCTACAGAATGCCAAACAAATTACCGTGCAATTATGGCGTTCGGGCGAGCGGGACGCTCCCTCTCTCTCTCTCTCAGACGCCCGGGCCGGCCCGCTGCACCCCGCCGCAGATTAGGATGAATTGTTTGGCTACGACTGTCTGTCACCAGACTCCGTGCGGAATGTAGACTTCCACAAGAAAGAGCTTGGAGATTTACAGCCGGAAACCAGCGCTGCGCAGAGGAGTTTTTAATTACGCCTTCACTTACGGGTCCTCCATGGCTTCTTTTGGTTGTGTGTGTGTGTGTGTGTGTGTGTGTGTGTGTTTGTGTATGTGTGTGTGTATGCCTTGTGTGAGTCTTTCATTTTTCTTGTTTAAACTTAAAATGACACCCAGTGAAATCCACTACAGTGGATATTTGTGTTTGTGTGTGTGTGTGTGTGTGTGTATGTGTGTGTGTGTTGTCTCAGTGCTGTGAGTCTTTCATTTTTCTTGCTTACTTTGACACCCAATGAAATCCACTCCAGTGTGACTTCATCTCTCTCTTGCTTTCTCTCTCTCTGTGTATGTGTGTGTGTGTACGTGTGTGTGTGAGTGTGTGAGAGAGTGTGTAGGTGTCTAGTAGGAAGCAGCCTAATGAATGAATAAATCACTGCTGTATTTAGATACATGCGTGTGTGTGTGTGTGTGTGTGTGTGTGTGTGTGCGTGTGCATTAATTAGGAATGAATGATGATATTGGAGTCGTATCAGTATCTACAGATAATTGCTTTAATATGTTATCAGCGCTGGACAGATGTTCAGAGATTTACATTCGATCAATATTCCACATAGATATTTGATGATGTGTTTACTGTACGGAAGAGCCAAACATTTAGCAGACGTTGCGATGCTAAAATATCTGCATGTTACTCATTTCACTGCATGTTTAACAGACATAAACGCTGCATTTCTCCTTAATTCTATTACAGATAGACTTAAATGTGTTTTATAAATGTTTATGCATCAGCACTGGCAGGTGTGTACGTTTCTCATATCGGTGCATTACTAGTGTTTGTGTTTGCCTGTTCATGTTTGTCAGTACATTTAAGTCGTACCACTTCACGCTTTATGAATGGTTTAATATGAGTTGATGTACTTGCTATTGTGTGTGTGTTGCACAGAGAGAGAGAGAGAGAGAGAGAGAGAGAGAGAGAGAGAGAGAGAGGGTTTCTAAACAGTCTTCGCATCTGTCTCGTCCCCCATCTTTCCCCCCTCTATCTGTCTCTCTCTAACTCTCTTTATTCATCTCTGATGCTTTCTTCTTTCCTTAGTGAGATTCTGCAGAGATTAACATCACTTCCCACAGATCAGTGCTGCTATTACTGCCATAATCCACCACACACTCGGAGCTGGTCAAAGTAAACACTGCCAGCTTTCTTATCAGCCTGTAATACAGACTGCACATGCTGATGTAATCTGTAGTCTCCACACACACATACACCCACAGGACCTGAGGCAACAGTCCTAGGTGTGGTGAAACCAAGGGTGTGCTGCTCCAAATATGTCTTTTGGACATGACCCGCAGCACTGTTAAACACTGCAGAAGTACAGGGATGGGAGACTAAGAGAACAGTGTGTGTGTGCAATTTTTCATCCTTTAGTTTTATCGTTGCTGTGGAAACTCCTTCTCAGACGTGTGTGTGGTCTGTCAGAGTAACACAGCGCCATCAATCTAAAGTAGAGGAACTCTCAGCAATGTTGGCACAAGTTAATACCCCCTGCAGTGATTAATTTCTCTCACACTTTCCCACACTGTGTGTGCGTGTGCGTGCGTGCGTGAATCTTTTTTAATGATCACCACCAAGTGAATGTCAGTGCACTAAAGACAGACCTGATTCATCTGTTCAAAACCAATAGTTTGAGCCTTTGTGGCTAAATAATGTGTTACTACAGACTATAAAAGATTGAAAACCAGTCAGTTAAATTTGTTTTAAGTGTATCTAATGTTTTCTTATAATAAAATGAAAAAGCAGCATATGATTTATTTTAAAAAATG
>JBBPCZ010000042.1:29143773-29154264 GCA_037974445.1 Brycinus macrolepidotus
GACCGGAATCAAATTCCTTGTATGTGTTCGCTCACATACTTGGCCAATAAACGCGATTCTGATTCTGATTCTGATTGAAATAAGTAGTGATATTGCACATGTAAGACTATTGCACATAATAAGATATTGCACATAACGATAATGTTTTAGCACCCAATTATTGCACATGGTAGACTGTTGCACATCATAGCAAATAATGCACATAGTGCTACACATAATGAGTTATTTAAACCTGGTAAAAAATTGTACCACAAAGTAGCAACAGGGAAACAAACAGGTAAACCGATAAAACAAATCAGGGCCAGGTTACAGCTTCAAAATAATAGACATTTTGTATAGAAGATAAACGTCAAAAACTATGTTGTTATAAAAGAAATGGTCCTTTTCTACACATGAGATGTGCAGAGATGTGTATTGAAATCCACATGCTCACTTATCAGGTTACTTCAAGTGAGAAGTAATGAATACCGAGTTACACCATGTCTTTGTTATTGCCACGATAACTCTGACTTCTAAGCATTAGCAAAGGAAGTTGACATTTCACCCCCATGATGGTTTCCTCCCTCCCCAACCCCCCCAGAACCAGGCGTATGCACCGTTTTCGGCGACCCCCACTACAACACGTTCGACGGGCGCACGTTCAACTTCCAGGGGACGTGTGAATACGTGCTGACCAAGGACTGCTCGGAAGCGAAAAGCTTCACAGTGCTGGTGAAAAACGATGCGAGGCGCACGCGCTCCTTTTCCTGGACCAAGTCGGTGGAGCTGCGCATGGGAGGCCTCTCCGTCAGCCTTCACCAACACCTGACCGTCCGGCAGAATGGCACACGCATCGCCCTGCCCTTCCACAGCACCGGCATCCACATCGACCTGGACGGATACCTGCTGAAACTCACCACCATCGCAGGTAAAGGCCAGCAGGGGCTCGGCTGCTTCTTAGAGTGTGGACTTCACGTCCATCCATCCATTATCTGAACCACACGTGCTTAACCAGAGTCGCAAGGGGTGCTGGAGCCTATCCCAGCGATCATAGGGCGAAACACCCTGGGACATGTAACCAGTCCATCACAGGGCAAACACACAGACACACACACGCACACACAGTCAGGCCGAGGTGCAGTTTAGCATCTCCAAGTCACCTGAAGTTTGTAGGAGGAAACCCAGCAGAAACCCATGCAGACACAGGGAGAGCATGCAAACTCAGCACAGAAAAGATCCTTGACCGGCCAGCCAGGAATCAAACCCAGGACCTTCTTGCTGTGAAGCAACAGCGCTAGGGACGGCCACAACCATTTTCTTTTTGATCTGATATCCAGTGCTGTGAAGGTTGGCATCCTGATACCAGTACTGATACTTTACTGTGGAGATTATTGTATTATTATATTATTGGAAATTAGATCTAAAACTCTTTGTGTTAGTCCTTCCATCCCACTGAAGATGTGTTCAGTATTAAAGTTTAAAGGAGTAAAATAACTACAATAACGATGTTTCGCATTCTTTCCACCTTTAGATCAGAGCACTCATTCACTCTATCCCTTCGTGTGCTTTTGCCTGTGTGTGTATGAGGAGTGGAGGAGAAGGATGGATGGAAAAGTAGATCCTGTGCCTCACAAATATAATTAGTTTTACCTTTTGGCCATCTCATGCTGTTTAACAAAACAATAAATATTAAAATGATTGCTTAAAACAATAAGTATTAACGTGACTGGTTTAAGAATATACTTAGTATCAATATTTTTGTATGAGGATTGATTCTCAAGAAGACGTATCAGTAACATAAATATTGATCTACTCACCCCTGTTGTGCTGTAAGTGCTTCTCAGCTCCAGTTTAAATCATCAGATCATTAATTCATTAAGGCCTTTTTTGGAGTTCAGGGTAGGTGTGCAGAAATGCCACAGAAATGTGCAGTGCAGAGGGGAAACGAATGTTAATTTACTTTGATTAACCTTAATTATAAGTTTGGAATCACTTATCAGTGATATAAAACACCAGTTTTGTTGCAGATGCACATTTAAAATGATCCTAATGTGTTCATAGTTTCTCCCTCTTCTTAGGTTAGGAGCCTGGGTGTCGTCCTTTAAAGCACACATTAAAAACATTACCCAGCCTGCATATTTCAGCCTTCATCATATAAATCGTCTTCGTCCTTTCCTCACACTTAATAGTACTGCTATCCTTGTACATGTTTAGGTAACATCACAATCGATTACTGGGATTCTATGTTGGCCGGCCTCCCTCACAAGCATCTGCGTAAACTTCAGCTGGTTCAGAATTCTGCTGCCTGTGTTTTTACCAGAACCTCCTCCACTGAACACATGACTCCAGTCCTTTTCAACCTATACTGGCTCCCAGTTAAATATTGAATTGATTTTAGGATTTTGCTTTTAACATTCAAAGCTCTTCAAATTTGGCACCCCTGTACCTTTCTGACCTCATACACATCTACAGACCCTCCCGTACCCTCAGATCTTCCTCTTCCAGTCGACTCGCTGTGTGCTCTTTTGTCCACCATGGGGTTTAGATCCTTTAGGTGCGCTGCTCCCGTCTCTGGAATTCTCTCCCTCAATAAATCCAACTTTCAAATCCAGTCTTAAAACTCACCTCTTCAAACTTGCTTACTCTCTTTAATCGTGTCCTTAGACTGCACTCATTTTTAGTTTTGCACGCTTGTGATTTTAAATATATTGTATTTATTTATTATCTATTTTTATTTGTCTTCCTTTGCATTATTCATTTTATGTTCTGGTTTACTTGTCTGTAAGGTGTCCTTGAGTGTCTTGAAAGGTGCCTTTAAATAAATTGGATAATAGTTATACTAATAATAATGTTTTAAATGTGTCCAGATGATGAACAGCGCTATAGATTATCCCATAATGACTAAGAAATGTTGGATAACATTGAGAATGTGCTATTTTTGCAAAACAGTTTTGGTAATCAGACTTGATGTCTCCTCTGAATGTTTCTCTAAAGGCCTGGAGATCACATGGGACGGGGACAGTCTGGTGGAGGTGGTGGCCGCGCCCCACCTGAAGGGACGCCTCTGTGGCCTGTGCGGGAACTACAACGGCCATAAGAGGGATGACACCATGGGCGGCGATGGCCAGTTCAGAATCGACGTGGATGAGTTTGCCGACTCCTGGCGCGTGGACGGTAACGAGGTGTGCGAGCAGCCCCACCGCAAGCCTGTATCCAACCTTTGTCCTGGATCTGCCAAAGTGAAGCGCCGAGCTCATCTTGCCTGCCAAAAACTCAAATCCTGGGAGTTTCAAAAGTGCCACCCTGTGGTCGACTTCACGTCCTTTTATAAGTGAGTGTTCTTCACCTTTTAAAGCGTAAAGTGGCCCTTTTTGTCACACATGAACACACCACAGCACACAGTGTGAAATTCTTTCTCTGAATTTAACCCATTCACCCGAGTGAAGCAGCAGGCAGCCAGGAACACAGCGCCCGGGGAGCAGTGTGTGGGGACGGTACCTTGCTCAAGGGTACTTCAGTGGTGCCATTGGCAGTCCTGGGATTCGAACCCACAACCTTCCAATCACAGGGGCAACTCCCTAACCACCAGACCACCAGTTGCCCCTTTTACTTTGCAGTGCAGTGTAATCAGTTGGTAACTAGGGCTGCAACAGTAAAGCATATGCAATGCAATGCAGAAATGTGATAATGTATGTCGTGCAAATGGACGATATCCCCTTCATTCCTTTCATCGCCATCTAATGCTATTGTGGTTTTTTTGAACTCCAAAACTTGCAATGGACTTAGCCTCTTGTGCTTTTGTTTAATGTATTTACCAAAAAAGCTCTTAAAGTAGCTCAGAATTCCATTTAGGCTTAAAATAGACGCATTGAATAAACACGAATTTAGAGTTTAGCTCTTCACGAACAATACCTCAGTTTGTCATTTAGTTTAATCACAAAAAAGGCTTGCCAGAAGTTTATATTAAAGTTAGTGCTGTAAAGAGATGTTAATGAAGTTGTTATTATAGACTTGTATTATTTTATTGAAAAAACAGGCCACTTTAGGCTGAGTTATTAGTTATTTTTTAGTTAATTCACATGAATAATTGAATATTCATTTTGTCCAAAAGAAAAGTGCTGTATGTTTATACGTAATTTGTTTGCCCATTGTCAGTGACCTGCACTGAAAAGAGTAAATGTTTATGTGGAAAAGCACACAATTTCTGCGATACTGTTTAATTGCGGAAACGTCCAGCACATTTGCATCCAGTGAGCACCAGATGGTGCTATTATTCCGTGACTGTAAAACAAGCACAACAGTAGCATGTACAGTAAAGCGGCCCTTATAGTCAGGCGTGAACACACCACAGCACAGTACACAGTGTGAACAGTGTGGAATTCTTTCTCTGCATTTAACCCATTCACCAAGTGAAGCGGTGGGCTGCCACCAACGAGGGGCACCCGGGGGCAGTGTGTGGGGATGGTACCTTGCTCAAGGGTACCTCAGTGGTACCACTAGCAGTGCTGGGATTCAAACCCACAACCTTCTGATCGCAGGGGCAACTCCCTAACCACCAGGCCACCAGCTGCCTCATACATTGTGTCCACCCCAGTGTTTCTTCTGAAGTATTATTAGTGAGTTTTTTTCCCATTTTACACGAAACATTCAAATCCAGTCGATTTGACTGCATTCAAGTCCAATTAGTGAGGTCAGGTACTGATGTGGGATGATTAGTTCTGGATCACAAACTCCACTTCAATTCATCCCCAAGGCAATGGATGGAGCTCCATCACTCCACAGAAACTTGTCCTGACTGCTTCACAGTCTTTGCTGGGGTGCTTTATTTCCCTCTAGCTAATGGTTGACATTGGCCATGATGACCTTAGGCTCATGTTTTGAAAAGTGTCCCATTCTTTTGGCAGTACTTTAATCAGGAGATGAAGTTTATAATGTTAATAATGTGTTGGTCATGTTTGTCAGTGAAGCTGAATTCGCTGGGGAAAGGGGATCTGGAAACTTTGGACCTACATCATATATGTGCTTTCATGGGATTATAAATGATCATAAATGTCTCTTTGTTTGTATAGCATCCTTCAGCATCACAAAGGAGCTCAGATTCTGTGTAAGCCCGTATGAATTTAATTTATTTTATTTAATATAATCTTCACTCTGTGCAGGTCATGTGTAACGGACATGTGTGAGTGCCCAGTGCATAAAAACTGCTACTGCGAGTCTTTCATCGCCTACAGTCGGGCCTGTGAGAGGGAGGGAGCGCCTGTGCTTTGGAAACCAGAACAGTCTTGCACGAGTGAGTGACTGCTGTGACACAAACATAATCCCAGTTTTAATTTGCACTAATTTTTCCTGTTCCACATTTTCATCAGTGACCTCTATGTCATTCTTAACGCAGCAGTCACACTGTTACAAACAAGTTATAGTTTTTCTGCTGTAATTGGCACAACACACTGTCCTAACATACACCAACATCTGTTTGGGGGTCGTACTGGTAGCACTGGCTTTAATGATATTCCAGAATTAGACCTATGAAGCCACATGAACCAGTATAAAAGGTAGAACATTCTAGAACGTTGTGAATGGGAGTAAACATTATAGAACAGAGTGAATGGCATAGAACATTTTAGAACAGGGTGAAAGAGAGGAAATGTTCTTGAATAGTGTGAAAGTTAGTGAGAACGTTCTAGACCAGTGTGAATGAGGTAGAACGTTTTAGAACAGGGTGAAAATGAGTAAACGTTCTAGAATAGTGTGAATGTTAGTGAGAACAATCTAGAATACAGTAAATGTCAGTGAGCATTCTAAAAATTAGCATGAATGGGGTAGAACATTTTAGAACAGCGGGGAAGATAATAAATGTTCTAGAATAGTGTGAATGTTAGTGAGTACATTCTACAACAGTATGAATGGGGTAGAACCTTTTAGAACAGAGTGACAATTAGTAAACATTCTAGAGTAGTGTGAATGTTGGTGAACATTCTGGAACACCGTGAATGGCATAGAACGTTTTAGAACAGCATGAAAGACCGTAAATATTCTAGAATAGTGTGAAAGCACATTCTAGAATGGCATATAACATTTTAGAACAGTGTGAAAGGGAGTAAACGTTCTAGAATACAGTGAATGCTAGTGAGCATTCTAGAATAGTGTGAAAGGCATAGCATATTCTAGAACATTGTGAATGGGAGTAAACATTCTAGAAAAACGTTTTAGAGATTCCCAGTCATCACACACAGGCACTCACGTTTGGGTTGGTTTCTTAACGTTGTGATCGGTTTAAGAGGATAGAGTCGCACAAAATATCAAATATCAAAAATGCCATCAGCAGCACAGCTGTATTCAGTACAGAAGGACACTGAATGATTTTGTTTGATAGTTAAGCCATTAGAATTAGAATGATTTGATAAGTTTCTCATTGTTCTGCATGTCTGCTGTGAGTGCTCCCTGTTGTTCCTCTGTCTCAATTTCTTTGTGTTTCTTACTGTCCAGCCACCCAGTGTAAACATGGCACCGTTTATGACACGTGTGGTCCCGGTTGCACCAAATCCTGCGACAACTGGAATGAGATCGGCCCCTGCCTCAAGCCCTGCGTGGCCGGCTGCCACTGTCCGGCCAACCTGGTCCTCTTCCAAGGTCGCTGCATCAAGCCCACCTCCTGCCCTGGCCGGTGACCCCTGTGACCCTGCTGAGGGAGCTGCAGGCCAAAGACTAATGCCAGGATCGCTGAGCACTCATGTCTGAGACTGGAGGGTTGAACCAGATGCCTCAGGACAGGTGTGTTGTGAGCCTTCCTAAACTGATGTTCATGCATCTGGTCAGGACGGTGGGACAAAAAAAACGTGGCCTTTGACCAACCAGTCACTCTTTACATACTGAGCCACAGGGCCCTCAGCGCATTCCCAGGAACACTTGGGAACCAATCAGGTCACCTCAAGTCCATGCACTTCAGAGTCCCGTGAGCAGCTGTGGGCGTGGACTGAAGCACATGCTCAGCATGGTAGTGTTAACTGGCCTCTGGACAACACAAAACCTCAAATTACAGGGAAGATGTCAACTGTACACTGAACTCTGGTGACAGGGGGTGCTTATAAAACCAACAGGGAACATTAGACCAACTTGGAATTATTGAAGAAAAAAAAAAAGGAATCAAAATGCTAATTTTATTAACATTGACTTAAAGGGAACTATTTATGTATTTGTTATTTAGATTTTGTTGTTTATTTTTATGTTGTGCCCACCAAGGTGTGGCCTGGCTGTTAAGAGCTCACAAACATACTGTATTCTTAAAAGCTCAGAGTATTTTTTTTTTTTTCCCCATGTGTGCAGTTGCACATGCTCATTTGTTTGAGTGTATGTGTGTGTGTATGTGTGTGTGTGTGTGGTGAACATTGTGTAAATTTCACTTGACTGGTAAGCAATTATTTATGATCAGCATTAAGGACCTATATCCCCCTCAGAGGAACAGGTGTTCTTTATGTGCTGCTGCTGTTCCTCTGGACTATTTCACGCACGGATGTTCTGCCCTGAACGTCATGCTGCAGGAGTGGCAAGAGCTGAGGACTTCATTCAGGTTCTGTCACAGCACAGAGGGGCAAAAAGGTTAGCATTTGCCCCTATGGTGGCGAAAAAGAACAAATTGCCAAATCGTCATATTGGCTTCCCTTATTTAAAATGTGGCTAACTTGGTACCTGATTATCTTGATGTTACTGATGAGCTTTAAATGGCATAAACAATAAACAATTATCCACTTTAAATGACTTGTAATACACTCTACTGAAATCCCTATCTTTTTTTAATGATGGACAATGTAAAATAACCTATAGCACTCGAAAGAGAATTCTAATACAGGTAAAACTGGTGTGCAGTATAAAGCAGAAATGTCTTAAGAGTGGTTAGATATGAACCATTCCACTATCGCTGCAAATAATACATGTGATTAATTCAGCTAAATGATCAGGAAGTTTATATCTCTTTAAGGTATGTAATTAGAGGTAGGCACACCAATCAGCCACAATAATAAAATCACACAACAGTATTCCCTAATAACAATAGCCCCTTTCAGCAGGATGATGCAGAAAAGTTCAAGATGTCCTCCAAATTCCCCAGATCTCAGTGTGACTGATCACCAGTGCTGGACAAACTAGTCCGATCCATGGAGGCCCCACCTCGCAACTTACAGGACTTACAGAAAGAATCTGCTGGTAACGTCTTGGTGCAGACACCACAGCACATCTTCAGAGGTCTTGTGGAGTCCATGCCTCATTTTGGCAATACGAGGGGGACCTACACTCTACCGGTATCGATGTTCTGGCTGATCGGCGTGTGTTTAATATGACTGAAAACATCAACCACCCCTAACCCAATAATAAAAGTGTTTGTTATTATTGCCTACATTTATTGACATACTATTTCTCCCCTTCAATTCATGGACAGAAAAAGGCAACATGCAAGTTAGCAGCACATATGCGACAGATCTTAAAACCAAAACGATGACTTTATCAACACAAGGTAGTGCAAGTCAAACCGATACAGGCGGATCCACCTCACAAGTGATCGTTTGAAGAAACAGCTCGCCTAAAAAATGCTCACGTTTCTAATAATGAATAAAAGCTTATTTCAGTCACGTGAACATTTTTAGACAAACTGTTCCTTTTAGAGGTAGTATAAATACCAACACCGAGAACAGGCCCGAGTTTTTAACTGCACCTCGTTGCATTAAAAGTAAAAATCCACAATACATTCATTAAGAGTTTTTTTGTTTGTTGTTCAAAATATTGTATTGCTATGGTATAACAATGTGTTGTTTCAATTAACCAACCATACTGGTAGATGTAAACCTAGACATCATGGTATCTCCGATTTTATGCGCCCTCCGATCGTCACAGAAGACGACTCCTGTGACAACGTTTGCAAGCTAGCGGCGCTAAAGTGCTAACTGGGCCTGACATCACCATGCGCTTCCACCATCCGAGATATTATTGCAAACTTTATACACTAAATATAAACCTCACAATATCAAAAATAATGAACATTAACATTTATAAGAATGTGCAAATTGAATAAATTCAGTATTTTATACTGTATATATATATATAGCTCCACTATTGTTTTGGTTTTGATTTACCAAGAAACAGAAACAAGAAAACTGAAAAAGACCCAAAGCAGACACACAAAGGCAAGGACGTGTTGGATGTTTTGAACAGTTCATTTAGAAGGGAAAACGTGACATTAAAAGATCATGGTGGGTGGTGTGTATGGCTTGTGTTTGCGTGAGGTGGCAGACGGCCCACAGAGCTGGTGTTAGCCCACTGACTGGTGATCCAGTAATGAGCGTCTGTGAGTCTTTCCACCGGGGGCAAAACTGGACCCGGTGCTACAGAGTCATAAAATCTTCTGTAAAATGGAATTGGGCACTTCAAGGGTTTCATCCTTCACCAGGACGATATCATAAGAGTCCATGTATTTCTCCAAGCGCTCCTCCACCTGTATGGGGAGATTTGAAGACATAATTGAACCAAAGTCTATCAGAATTTGGAATAATATTACAAAAAAAAAAAAATCCTATATCACCGATCAAAAGTCTCTTGCCTTGTTGTTAAATTATACTGAACATGTTCAAAAAGCACTATTGCATAATTTAACCTATGATATTTCTTCAGAACACCAAAACAATCAACTACAATTCTAAAAAATATTTAACATTAACATTCTGCAATGGCAGATGGTAGTCATGTTACAGTATAAGGGCTTGTAACATTAAGAGCCTTTGCCCAAAGACTATTAGTGGTGTGGCCTAGTGCACTAGCCCAAGTCTCCTGTAGAGGGCAGCGGTACATTACACCAATTAATGACGAGCAGTATTGTTCTATTGGAATCAAAACACATCACTCAGAATCAGACATAGATGTGTTGGAATAAGCAGTCACCTTATCGTTGAGAAAGCCAATTTTCAGGATGTTATCCACGTTCGGAACGCCGTCGGCCATAGTGAGGTCTCCCAGCGAGTCGCCGAGGAGGATGATGTTGCCGTTGTCCTTCAGCTGTTTGAAGTACTCTGTGTTCCTCAAAGCTCCATCGTGTTTGTTGTACACATGAATAAGTTCTCCTTTAAAGCCTTTCAGGATGCCCTGCAGAACGAGAACGCCCTCTTACAGTAAGCACACAACCTGCAGTCGACATCTCAGTCGTTCCAGCTACAGGTGATTTATATATATACACACATATACACACACACACACAAACAAACACACACAGTACTGTGCAAATATCTTGAGCCACCCCTCATTTCTTCACATTTTGCTTCCAAAGAGCCAGACTCTTGTATTTTTTATTGTAGTCTTGAGTAACAGTTCTCCAGGCCTCCTGAATGACTCTCATTTTCAGTCCAGTCCCTGAACCTGTTTTAGAATGTTTTTGTTAAGCCACACAGTGACCTACGTATGAGTCATTCAAGCATAACAAAGCACATCTAACTTAAGGCCTGAACCAGTGAAGAAACAGGTGCAGATGATTCC
>JBBPCZ010000042.1:29154364-29168493 GCA_037974445.1 Brycinus macrolepidotus
TCTTGAAATAAAAGTATCGAAAAAAGTATCGTTCGGAACCGGTATCGAATTCAGGGTATCGGTATCAGTATCGGTATTGAAAATTTTGGAACGATACCCAGCCCTATGTAGGTCACAGGTCAACAGCCGTCCCAGTCCCAGAGCCTTAGATATGGCTTTGAAACCTCTTCCAGGAGGAGATACTTCAGTAACTCTTATCATCCCTTCCAGAATTTCTTTCATTGCAACACAGTGAGCTGAACTTTTAACTTACTTCACACTGCCGGAGAGGTTCTGTTTGAGTGAGGTTTAGATTCCGCAGGCCTGCCAGAAATCAGGCCTGGGTGTGTCTAGTGTAATCGATCCTAATTATTAATTATTATCCACGATAATTATTATTATTACTAAATTGTGTTAATTGGTTGACTGGGGGGGGGGCAATTACTTTTTCACACCAGGCCAGTTTGTGTTGGAGAACTTTTTTCCTTCAATAAATGGAAAGACTGTCTCATATTCATGATTGTTTGAAGATCTGAAACCAGTGCCAGAAATCAGGGTACTTACTCACAGTACAGTAAGTCTTTACATTTTTTGCCATACCTCAGTTTTTGATAATTCAATACATAATAACAGTTACATTCGATTAAACAGTTTAAACTTTTTTTTTTTCACAGTAGATTTTGATGTCAGTTACAAAAACATGGCAAAAAGGCAAATAAAGAGAGAAAAAACTCCACATTACATTCAGCTCAAATGATCCTCTCTATAAACACACAGACGTCCAAAGATGTTCAGTCTGAATTTCTCCACTTGTTTCAATGAGCTACAAATGAGAGGTGATATAAAATTACAACATGCTTTTATTATTGATGGAGAAACCAGCAGCTTTCATGGAGTTAAGTGTGTTATGCATAGATCTGATAAGAAATATTTGTAGAATGGTGCTTCACGTGATATGAATATTATGTCAAAATAGTGGAGTGAGCCTGACCCCAGGGGCTGGGTGTTGACCTCTAGAACCCACATTATTTCTTTCTTTAGAGTTCATAAATAAAGTAACCTAGCAGCATAGAATTAGCTCAAATGTTTGATTATGAATTTTATAGATTTTGTGTGTTTGTAGTTCTGTGGGTGGTTGTGAATAGCAACTTTTTTGTATTCAATTTTAAGACCATTCCTCTTCTCACCAACAGATGGCGCCAAAATCTCTCTCTCTCTTTTTTTTTTTTTTTTTACAGACAAGGGGCAAAAGAAAAAGCGACTGCTCCACCTTGTGCCATGAGAATGGAGGTCTGCTA
Source organism: Brycinus macrolepidotus (assembly GCA_037974445.1). Classification (NCBI taxonomy): domain Eukaryota; kingdom Metazoa; phylum Chordata; class Actinopteri; order Characiformes; family Alestidae; genus Brycinus; species Brycinus macrolepidotus. The sequence continues at coordinate 29,155,642 of JBBPCZ010000042.1, forward strand.
ATTAGCAGCATGTCCTTTGTGTTTAGGCCACAGTAATGGAGAGTATTACTCTATACATTAGAGTATAGACGATTTCAAAAAGTTGAATCAGTACATAGTGGTGGAAAACAAAGTGGATAATCAATTAATATAAATCATATTCAGCTACCAACTCTCTATCAATGAGAATCATAATTAAGCAGCATTTTAGGCACATGTGGTTTATCATTGTTCATATCGCCTTTGCCAAAGGTTGCCTTTGGGGGGTGTACAAACCACACAAATGGCATAAATAGACCTCAGAGTGGGAAAAAAAACAAAAATGCAAGAAAAATAAAGGGTTTGGCCCTTTAAAGCATAACCTGGGCAAAGTGCAAAGCAAACGCAGTTAACCAGTCATCGCATCCAGATCAAGTGAGACTTGGGAAGGGAGATAGAGGGGCAGAGAGAGAGAGAGAGAGGGGAGAGTGTGTCTGTGTGTGAGTGAGACCTTTATGTGCTAATAAAGGGATATTTGAGGAGGCCTATCTAATAGTGACCCTGACCCACATCAGAAGGGGCTTTGTGTTAAACTCCAGTGCACACATTAACCAGGCCTGCTTTACACACACACACACACACACACACACACACACACACACACACACACACAGTGTTTGTTGACATCTTCACTCTCTACAAGCAGAGAAAGCTTAATTGCACCTGGACTCCAGCACTTCGATTATGAAACCTGAGAGGGTCACCAATGAGGGTATCAGTGATTATGACAGCTCTGCTATTCTAAGCGTTTTGACCCCTCAAAAGAGGTCAGCTGGTTGTCATACACTTTGCACCCAACCGGCCGAAGGGAGACAAGCTTGGATATTTGTAAAATCATGGCTGAATAGAGTTCCAAGCTTTGTTTGATTGTAATGTTTCCAAGCTGGAAAAAGACGCAGAAGGTGCAACAGAGAGCCCACTTCATGCATGATAACTCAAAGTGCACCAGGATTTATTAATCCAGGCAAACAGTGAAAAGACCAACCAGGCCAAAGCTTTTGGGATAAGGTTTAAAAAAAAAAAAAAGGCCTTGTAAAGCCACAATGGGTCACATGATCTGAGACCAAACCTGGAAATTACAATAAAAGTCCTTTAAAGTTGAACCATTTCTACACCAGTCAATGACAGGCATTACCAGATGCCTGGAAGGACTACTGTCAATTATAAAAGCATGAGATATAAAACATAATATATAAAACATACAACAATTTAGACATTTAGGAAAAAAAAATCTCTTATAAGACATTAGATTTAAAGAGCTCATTTGACATAAAACCAAATTGTGTGCAAAAAGAGTTTGTTGAAAAGCTTCAAACATTCCAAATGTGGAACTTTAGTTGCTAAAACAGCATTTTGGATTCAGTGTTTTTATGATGTCACAGAAAATAAAATAACATACAGTACATTTGTCCATTTGGCCTACGGCAGCTTAGCCTGTCCTTTCGCTTTGAAATTAAAAGGAATGTTTCACAGCATAACGAGGCACAATGTAGGTCAGCCAGTCCGAGCAGAGGTAATTTAAAAAGAATGAAAAAAACAGTGGGATGAGGACCCTTTAAGAAAAACAATCATAGTAAACTGAATGGTGTTGAAAAGTTAGTCCATTTTAAACTATAGTCATCATTTAGCCCAGCAGGACTGTGGTCACTAGTGATCAACGAGGAGATCAAGAAGATCCAAAGAGATCCAGGGTGTGTCTCAGAGGATTTTTGTCTGAAAGAATGTACAAACAGTCATTCTGCACAATGTGTATGTGTGAGAGTCTGTATGACCGTGTGTGTGTGTGTGTGTGTGTGAAGAACATGCGAAACACTATTGCTCCATACGTGATTAAAAAAGGGAGAAAGGAGCACGGTATCTCAGAGAACAACGACTAAGATAAGGCCTAACGACTTAAAGACTAATTTAGCAAGTTTAATTAGAGAGGGGCATGTATGACTTTTGTGTGTTTGTCACAGACACATATACCCGTTTCTATAGTGCCAGACATGACCCTTGGTGTGTGTAGTTACAGATTAACATGGGGCTTTTTTAGGGAACTGCCATAAGCACCCTCATCCCACTTACTCTGCTGTTTAATCACCTCCAGGTTGTCCCTTTACAATCGCCTGCTGTCATCAAACGCTAAGCTAATGCTAAGTGTTGGGCCGGGCCTTTAGCTTGCAACTTATTTTTTTGCCACTTTTTATCCCTTCTATTGTTCGAACTGACCCCCCTCATATGTCTGTCTCCTTCTCACTGTCACTCTCGGCACTAATAGCCCTTTTTGTGCAATAAAGTGGTGTCGCTAATAGGCAAGCGCATAACAGATTGGTTTTCGATGCTCTTGGTGGTGTATCTATTGCGTTTGCAGAGTGGGTGGGGGTTGTTTAGGACCTCGTTTCGAACTACTGCTTTCAAGCTGATAACATGAGTCAAGGTGCTTTTTCTTTCCTTCGCTATCTGACGCAACCCCTTTTGTTAGGATGTTTACTTTTGGCCCATCTCGGACAAAGTCTTCTCTGCTTTTTTGAGGGCGACAGCACGTCTTAAAGCCACTGCATGTGTTTCGCTATGGGATGCCTCACCTATAGCAGTGAGTCCCAAACTTCTGACCCCACTCAGACATGAACCCCCTACTGCATACCCCCATCCCCCGCTTCTTTCACACACATGCACATGTTGCCATGATGCATAACATGATAAAATATATTATTTAAGTGATTTATTGTAATATTCACGATAAACAATTATTTTGCCAATACCCATCATTCTGTATTGCAGTAATTTCATTTCAACTTTTTGTCATATTAATATATCATAATGTAGCCATATTTAATGCAAAGGCCTTCCCGTTAGGATGTTTACTTCAGACAAAGCTACTGCATGTATCTTGCTATGGGACGCCTCATCTATAGCAGTGGTTCCCAAACTTCAGACAGTCCTGCACCTCACTCAGGCTCTGATTTCCCTGCTGCATACCCGCTTGGTTCTTTCACACACATGGACATGTTGCCATGATGCATGTGATGATAAAATATACAATTTGTCAATAAATTAAGTGGTTCATTATAATATTTGCTATGAACAATCATTTTGCTAAGACCGTCCATTATTTTATATCACAGTCATTTAATTTAAACTTTTTGTCATAGTAACCTAATATAATATAGCCATGTCTGATGCAAAGGCCTTCACTTTATAAGATGCTTTTGTTACCACTGTGACCACAAGGCTAATTTCAATTAGCGCCTCTATGCGATTTTCAGTTTTATATTAGCACCAAGCTAACAGTGTTGTACGTCCTTTTCCCCCACATGGCAGCTGAATGTCAAATGGCTCCCTACTCCCTACACAGTGCACTACATAGGAATTAAAATACATCCTCCTGCCCCAAAACAAAAAAATAATATGCCTAATAGATGGTTAATTTGGTATTAAGTGCAGAATTCCATCCTGGACAAATATTGCGTGTAGAGGCTAGGGCATCCACAGAGCACTATGATGAGAGTAGGAAGCCTGGGTTTAAAGCTACCTAATCAGATCTAACAAAACCGGGACAGGGCCTTTTTTCTTCTCTTTTTTGGCCTCCAGGTGGAAGGTCACAGGGCGTGTCTACATTTTTGCTTTAATTTTTGTCTGATGCATTTTTCCCAGTCTTTCACTCACTCACTCTCTCTCTCTTGTTTTCCTCCTGCCGTACTGCGTCGCTCATCATGTCTTTTTCTCTTTCACCCTCCCCGTCCTCCTCTGTCATCACTATGACCACAGTGTCTCCCTCTGACTGCCCCCCTCCGACCCCCCTGTGTCCTGTCTCAGGGGCTATCAGAGTCATCAGGAGCTCCATCAGCAGCCCTATACATCACACAGCAGCTTCGGACCAATCAAAACCCACAACCCTTCGGCTCACTGACCCACCGGACCCATGGACCCACAGACGACAGAATTTAGTTTTGATCGGTTTAGCAGTCGGTCACCGCAGCTTATGAAATCGTTATTATATTTACCTTTTATTAGGACTTACGACTTTACTTAGAATTCAGTTTGAGGCTTGGATGTACTGATTATACTGACTCTGATTCAACTTGAGGCTTGCATTTACGAACTCAAGACTTAAATTGAGTATTGCCTGTACCAACTGTGACTCGCCTTGAGACTTACCAGTTCTGACTTGGTTCTTAACTTGAGACTTGCCTGTACTGACTCAGGACCTGACTTGAGGCTTGGCTGTACTAACCTGGAACTCGACTTGCTTGTTCTGACTCATTCTCAACTTGAGACTTGCCTGTACTGACTTGGTTCTTAACCTAAGATTTGCCTGTACTGACTCAGGACTTGACTTTAGGCTTTGCTGTATTGACTTTGGTACTCAACTTGAGGCCTGCATGTACTGACTCAGCACTTAACATGCATATTGTTTGTACCAACTCTAACAGGACTTGAAGCTTGCCTGTACTGACTCGGGACTCAACTTGAGGCTTGCTTGTACTGACTCAGATAAGACTTGAGACTTGTCTGTATTGACTTGGGACTCGACTTGCCTGTACTGGCTCAGATTTCAATATGAGGCTTGCCTGTATTGATTCAGAGCTCAGTTTGAGGCTTGCCTGTATTGACTCAGAATTTGACTCTAGATCGGTCTGTATTGACTGAGGACTCAGCTTGGGGCTGTTTAATTCCTCTGTTCAAGAAAAACTCACAGAATCAGAATTGTACACAATGGTGGTGACCAGGTGTCTGAGGAGTTAAAAGCTCCCTCACAGATTGGATGAAATGGTTATGAATACACTAGTGCCTGGACATTGCTTTTACCATGGTTGTGAGAAGGTCTTGGCCGAAAAACTTGCTGAAACAAAAATGGCAGCTACACTCTACAATGCGTAAATATTTCAAAAACCAAACAGACAAAAAGGTCCAGAATTACTTTGAAAAAAGTCTAAAATTAGGGCAAGAATGTTTTTTTCTTAGTTAATAGTTTCTGAGATATAGGGATGGTTTGACAGTGACAGTATATACATTTTATGCAGTAATAGACTAGTGAAAGTTGTGATGGCCCACATAAAAAAAGAGTCCCAGGATGTGACCCAGGCCCCCCCCTCCTCACCATTCTGTGGTCCAGGTATCAGTTGTACGTGATGAGATGAGATGACTAAGCCATTAGAATGTACACATTTGCACAAATATACACGCACACACACTATGCAATAGCCCTTTTATGACAAGCTGCTCTGAAACCCCAAGTGGTCTTGGCCAACTCGTGTTCTAGTCCTACGGGAACAGGACGGACGGCCTATCTGGAAAGTACATCTCAAGAAGCGATAAATCACTCTACTAATGCGTCATCAAAGTGCCTCTTTGGTGAGACCAAAGCCTGCTTTAGGAGGGTAAAAATGAACAAATAAAGATCGCAGGAGGCAGAGTGTTCTCCTCTGTTGCACAACACGCCTTAAATCAGCCAGTGGAGGAAATCAGCCTCAGAGCAGACCCTGCCCTTCCCCCCCCAAACTGTAAACAGCTCAGTGACACACTGGCCCAGAGCCACTCGAAAAAAGTTTATTGAGTGTTTTCTGAAGAAAACAAAACCGCATCTTTGACTGAAATTTGGGGAAAACAGCTCAGTTACAAAACAGCATTTCGGGAACATTCCACAAGTGAAAGCCTCGCTTTCGTCTGGCTCTCAGAACTCGCGGTCATTGCTCAGGCAAACACAAGCATGATCTACCTTTTTATTGATTATCAGAATCAGAAACAGAATCCAACTCAGAAAACGTTATTGACCCCAGAGGAAACTGCTTATCTGTTACATGTCGCTTAGTGAAACACGTGGAGGTGTTTCGTATGTGTGTTCCAAACTTTAATGACGTTGCATAGTTTTTCTATGATTTTGTTAATTGTTGACATTGGAAATATAATATAATATAATTTAATAAAATATAATAGCAGATCCTTTGGACATAACATTATAACACACAGTTTGTACAACAATTCTACAAAATATCAAAAAGAATAAAGCACAAAAGCCCCGAATGTTGTGTCAGATATCTTTTAATCCTGGTAAATTTATCCACTAAAAATGTAGTGCCCCTTTGCACTATGGACAGACCCATAAAACCTTTCCAGTGTGAAGTTCAGCTCAACTTTACAGATGAATGTGGTTTTGTTCCAGGCACTGTGTAAAGTATTTCAAAGCCCATCTTGTTTGCTGAATTATTTTATGTTCATTTCTGGAGAACTAAAGCTGTTTTCAAACAAGAGCTCTGGTTGGTTTGTGTAGTGGATAACATCGCTGCCTTCCAAACAGGAGAGTGGGGTTTGATTCCTACCCTGAGTGATGCACCACACCACACTACACCAATAAGAATCCCTGGGCAAGACTCCTAACACTATATTCACCTACATCCGTAATATGTGAAATTTGTTAGTTGCTTTGGATAAAACTGTATGCAAAATGCTCTAAACGTGAACAACATTGTTTGGAGAATCAGGTCTCAACACTGTTTAGAGTTGACCTTTCATGCATGTAGTTCACAGCAGGAGATTGTCCATGTTGGAGGTCATACTGGAAATGGTGGGTAGAGTGTTTAGGAGGCAGGGCATGATGTTGTCACATAGCTGGTTCATAATTTCATCATAAACAACCCCCGCTGTTCCTTGAACTAGTCTGGCAATTTCGGCCTTGACCCTTACTGACAGAAGTTCCCAAATCTCGTCATCTCTCCAGTCAGACATTTTCATTGGTGTCTTAGTTTAAATGACCCTTTTCCTTCACCCTCACATGCTTCTCTTCTAGTTTAGCGCCAGTCACATAGAAACTCGCTGTGAAAATGACCTGCTGTATTGACACATGGACTCAATCGGACATTACACTGACTTTGCATTTGAGGGCTGGGAGGGTGGCATCTCATGGGTGATATATTTGAAATGAGGTAAAAAGCATCTTATATGCTATTTGAATATGTAAATTTTGACTCCACAAATGAGTCATAATGAGCTAGGGTCATGTACCCCCTGGAGGCCAACTTGCCATACAAATTTCCTAATTTTTGGCAAAACGGTTGTGGAGCATTTTGTACCTCACTTCTGGGGGGGCACTAGTGCAAAGGGACATGCCCACCCTATCCCATATTGTCCATATAGAGCTACAAACATGCCAAGTTTCACATGGATTTGTGAAGTCCAAGTACATGAAATCATTGACCAAATATCAGTAATGATGTGAATTGCGTTCTGTATGTGTGCTGCTCAAAAACAACTTTTAATAATAAAACACTTTTAATTCATGTAGCAGCTCAAAGTGCTTTACTGACATGTTTTAAAGTTCAGCAGTAATAACAAAATTTAAATATAAATTATAACCTCAAAGTTAAACCTCATGGGACCTACGTGGGACAATAAAATAGATCAAATGAAAGAAATAAATGCAAACATAGAGGCTGAATTTGAATGGAAAGCTAAATTTAAGTGACCACTTCGCCACTCTTTTCCCATTTTTATTGTATTTGCAGAAGGGCAGTAAACAGACAGGCTCTGTGGTGCTATAAGGTCGTTTAGAGCTCCAAAAAGAATGGAAAGGTCTTTAAAATCTATATAGACAGTCTATCAAAAGATCATAATAAGTGGGGTGGAGGCATGTGAGTGGACAGTCCGGAGTCCATCCCCCTTGTCCTGACACAGGCTTTACCTTCCTGCTGCAGTATCACCTTTCAGAGGGGCAAAAAGTCAGAGGTCGGCTATTAGGGATCCCCACTCACCTCCTGACAGGGGTCAGGCTGAGCCGGGTGATAATGTGGGCGACAGCGGGGCAGGAGCCGTCATCACTTTTCTGCTGAGTATCGAGGGGCCTGGGGGCATTCGGGTGCCCCTTCATCCCTGTCCCGAGTCTTCGGGCCTTTCAGTCCTCTCTCTGTGGGATTGGACTCTCTATGAACTCTACTGAGTACGAAGCAGATACAATGACAGTTTATAAATCAGGAGCTGATGTATGAGCTTCACCGTACCTATGAATCTGTTATATAATATCATTTTTATTGTGCTATAAATGAGTGCTAAAACAAATGTGGTTTCTTTATTATGTGCTAACAGCATCTGGACCAACCTCAGAGGAGTTTTTGTGGGTGTTAAGATAAATCAAGCTATGTTTATCACTGATGGTGAGGAACTGGTGGACAGCTTTTGCATACATGGATGGGTCGTTACTAACAAAGGTTCCAGTACTCAAGAAGTGCAAATGGCAGAACAGGGATCGGGGAGCGTGAAAAAGATCCTCAGGTGTAATGATGGGTCTCTACAAATGAAGATCGGAGGTGTTCAGGCTCTGGTTCCTCATGGATGTTGGAGCTGAACCGTAAAAGCAGGACAGGAAAAGTATTGATGCCTTTGAGCTTTGGTTCTGATGAAGACTTTTGGGAGAATCCTGGATGACAAAGAAAACAAATGTCTCTTGGAACAAATCAAGCCTCATCTGCAGCCAAACTGAAGCTCCAATTTGGGACATGTTTTAAGAAGAATCAAATGACTGCAAAAGACAGTGATGATCAGAACAATTGAAAGTAAAAGAAGAAAAGTATGACCATCACCAAGACAGTTAGAGGAATCATGAACAAACCATTAAGAAGCCGGATGATCCTTGCCTTTTGGGGTCTGTAGGCTTCTTAATGGCTTGTTATCTTGGATATACAGCAGAAACATCATCCATTTTGTCAGTACCCATAGATCTTTGTATTATGTGAAGGTTCAGTAATACTTTACTTGAACACTGCTGCATAACATTGACATAACCATACCATTAACATTTCTTGGCAGATGCCATAATCTTTAATAAGTCATCAAGACAGGTTATATAGTTTAATATAACAGTGTCATGTTACTATTAGCGGTCAAGACAGACATTACAGTGTTTAAAGTCATTAAATGCTAATTTGAAGTCAGGACATCAAACAGTGCAGTATCTGTCATGATGATTACCATAACTGTTACAGTAATGGGCATAATCTATCAAAACAACTCATGACAGCATATGGCATTTGCCATGATGTAACTGTCAGTGTTATGAAGCAGAGTAAAGTGTTAGTCTTTTGTTTTTGTTTTTTTTTACTTTTCTTTTCACATATATATCCTAGTCATGAAAATGGTTCTTGGGGAAACTAAACATGGTACTTCTATATCATCATTTGAACACACTATGGTGCCTTTATTTCTAAGAGTGCAGTTTTAGAGCCTCTATTTATATAATATAATGAATAAAATAGGAAAGAATTGTCCATGTACGCTCTGAGCAAGAAGAGTTCTAAATACAGTGGTACTGTAGACCCCTTTTAGAGCTAGGAACCATTTTTCAAAGGTTCTTATAAGAACCAAATTCAGCTGTTTCTTAATCACAGAGAAGCTTAATTTAATGAATTAAATTAGTGCAGAGAACCATGTAACCTTTAAATAGTTCTTTGAGTTGTGATGGTTCTGTAATTAACCATTGCCTTAATTTAAGAACCCCCTTTTTTAAGGGCATAGGGTTGCCATGCTTTCTTCCCAATTAGTTGTATTCAGTTTCTACCCACTCACTAGGACTCCAAAATCCCATGATGCTACCAGCACTGGGAGGGTGAAGGTTAGAGTCATGTGAAACGTCATCGCATCTTTTCACCATTGGATGGATCAATACGCTTGGAGGATGATGCTAACTGCATTTTTGCACACTTTCCACTGCTAGAATGCAGTATATATCACAATACTGTATTCATTCAAACTGTACTGTAGCTGTCGGCTGCACTAAATGTTGTCTTGTCCTGTTGTTTTGTTGCTCTCGTGTTTTTCTTGCACTCTCTTTCTATTTGCACTCTGTGTATTTTGTGCTGTCTGCACTGGTCCTCTTGAGATGTTTCTGTTTTTGTTCTTTCTGGGTCTGTTTTTGTTCTTAAGTTGCACCATTGGTCCTGGATAAACATTGTTTCTTTTCACTGTTTACTGTATATATGGTTGAAATGACAAACACCTACTTGACTCGACTAACTGCTAATTCTGTTGTCAGCTAGAAGTTAACATCGCACTGAGAAATAGGGGGGAGAGGGAGGCCATCCTACCCACCCAGAGAGAGCGGCCAAGTATTCTCTCTTGGACTCCCAGCCATGGAAAGATGATGGACTGATGTGTCTTCAATCAGAAAACTTATAATGAAACATCACCATGGCAACCAGTACATTTTAATATCCAGTTTATTCTCGACATTGCTTGGCTACATGCATCCCTTTCATTGGACAGAGCATCTGTCAACAGGAGCAACACACAGTGTCTGTTTATTCTCTATAAATATAGAATTATCATTGATATATGCCAATACCCATCAAAAATACTCTCATGTCCCTCAGTGATATGTGGGTTGAAACACTTGCACTGAAAGGCCACTTGCCTGGTTGGACAGTGGAGGCCGAGACCCCACCCTGACCCCTGGCTACAGTTTAATCTGCCCTCCAGGTCAAGGAGGGGTCAGGACGACCGTAATGACTTCCTCCTAATAAAAGTTTGATATATGGACTCTCTGATATGCTTTGCTGTTGACCACTGTGTCACCCCATTAGGTTCCGGGGAGGGGTGGGGGGGCAAATCCTGTCCAAATAAGAGCGGCCCGCTCATGACCTATAAAAGTAATCACCCCCTCCGATTCCAGCCGGAACCAGGCACACATGGATGAAGTCTTGGCATGACCGAAGATCCTGGTAATGACATGTATGGGTAATGACAAGGCAAAATATTCAAGACGGTTCAAAAAGTCCACAGCTCACTTGTACTTTTGTTTTTTTCTAAATTTTCTCCACAGTTTGGTCAAGTCCGGTTCCAGCCAGTTAAAACCTAATGCTAACAGTGCTGGGGGGTAAAGGCTAGATGTGCTTCCTCTGAGTCAAAGGAAGTGTCTTATCGACGTGTCTTTTTAAACTGCTGCTAACGCAACCTCATTGAACAACTCAACATGCTTGGAGGAGAACCCTAACTGCCCGCACTAGCTAGCATTGAGAAATACTGAGTGGAGGGGGAGTGACATCCTACCAGCCATGGATGACGCGACCAACACTTGGCCAGTTGCATCTTTTGGGAGTCCCCAAATCATCACTTTTTTGCCTAAACCTTGCAAAACAGCAAATAAAAATGGACAAAATTCCAAAACTTGACTACTACTGTTTTTAGCCATGCTACCTCTGGTATTACACATAACAATGTGTGTCTATATCCGAAACCGCAAGCAATTCTATTTGAGATTGCTGCAGTTTTTGCGCAATGCTAATTACATATGGTGTAAGCTTCCACTACTTTCTAGCCACGTTAGACACACCTAGGCTGATCAACTATGTTTGGGGTAAGGGTGAGTTTGGGAGGGGGGGGGGGTTGCGGGGGAGCATGTACACTACCAGTCAAAGGTTTTTGCACACCACAGGTTTGTACCACTTATTTAATAAACTACAGATTTTCATTCTTGTTAAACCTTGAAAAGTTGTTGAGTGAACAACTATAAATGAAAATATGTCAAATAAAACATTTTCCTTCATAAGATGAAAGAATCTGTAACAGTGCATGTCTGACATCCTATTAACTGGTTGTGTGCTGATGCAGAGTCAAATTCCAGACTGTCCTTTAACTTTAAATGCTCTCGTTAACTGTTTCATCTCACTGACTGTCACTTAATAGTTCATTAAATATCTAACATTAATTATATTAGGTGGCTTTTTATAGGTCAGTAGTGATGAATCAAAAATATGACATTTTCTGTCTAGCAAAGTTACTGAAATGGTGAACAGACTGTACATGTAATTGTTAGCAAAGTATACTGAGTGTATTTTTAGTAAAGTGAGTAACATGCATATGTAGAAAATTTCACTGTGTGCGAAAATGTTTGACAGGTAGTGTATTTTTGACTTTTTGTTTTAAAGATTGCTTGCTGACGTTCCACTTATTACTAAGTAGAACAATGTGACTCTTGACAGAGTGCTTCCTGCCACCTCTAAAATCCTCATTAATGTCCACTCATGCACACACACACACACACACACACACACACACACACACACACACATAATTGCACACATAGTCTGATGTAGTCTGATATACAGTTCAAGCAGCACGGTGCTTATGAGAAGTGGTCTGGCATGTGGCGTCATGGTTGTAAAGTTTTATCACTTCTGGGTCCGAGCCTGTGTATACGGTGCTTGTGGGCAGACAGAGAGAGAGACTGGACGCAGACTCATCACTTTGGCAGCCCCCATTTACCCACCATGTGATTACACACATCCAGATCCCTATCTTAATGAGAGAGAGAGAGAGAGAGAGAGAGAGAGAGAGAGAGAGAGAGTGAAATAGAGACTTCTGAGGTCATATGAACACCCAGATGGGAGATGCTCATACAATAAGACACGCATCACATTCTTATTCCAAAGAATTGAATAAACGGATAGAACAATTTGAGCACTCTCACTATATTGGTTATTGGTTATTGTCACAGGCATAATATTGCATACTATTCTATTGACTATTCTATAAACAGACTGAATTGCACAGACAGGGTACATGCGTGCCCAGTAGGTGGCGACATACTGTCACAGACTGATGAAGCCCCCTGTCACTCTCCCACTTTCTGCTGTGAGAGAGTGAGAGGAGCGGAGAGACGCCAGAACAGCCATGCTTGGTTTGGCTGAATGACCCTGACTGGCCATGTGCTCCAGGTGTCTTGTGCATTGTTGTTATTCTTTGTCACTGTAGTGGCAGAACTGTCCCCACACACACACACACACACAGATTTGTTAATATCTAGTAATATCTAGTCAGGATGTAGGATCATATATATATGTGTGTGTGTGTGTGTGTGTGTGTATA
>JBBPCZ010000042.1:29221327-29240673 GCA_037974445.1 Brycinus macrolepidotus
ATATTTGACTGTAATTTTTGAGAAATCAGCAGCATTTAGAGGAATGCAGTCATAATTTGTTACAATTTGCTTTTGGACCACCGTGTTTTGCCTGGAAATGAACATTTAGGAAAAAAAAAAAGACTCTTTAAAGCTGCAGTTTCTGCTGCTGGATGAACAGAGGAATCAGTGTAAGCTGGTTATTTGCTGGGTTATTGATAATAAATGAATGTTCAGTTTCAGGCTCTGATCAGTGATAGCTGGAGAAACACATCTGGAGTTCTACTTCTTTACTTGAATTCTCTCTTTTTTAAACATTTTTCTATCATTGCTCACTGAACTGTTGCCCTTGCGGGCCTCGTGATCCCACCACCGATTGTAATGTCCATAAAGTCCACGTTTGAAAATCATCATTTCTTCCCGTTTTGTCTGCCTGAAAGATCTGACTTCAAACCAGCATGTTTTCATTTAAAGATCAAAAACACTCTGTTTCCATAGCCACTAGCTTTGAAAGAAAACAACAACAAAAAATGTATTAATTTAAATAACAACAATAATAACTACAATAACAGCAATAATAGTAATAATACTTTATATTGTCAATATGTACACAAAAATTTATAAACATATACACAAATGTTTATAAATACATCTTTATACATTTGCTTATTATTATTATTATTATTATTGTTATTACTATTATTATTGTTGTTCTTGTTATTTATGAGCCTCTGCTTCACCTTCGCATACAGAGGCTCTGATTTTGCTCTTGAAGTTGCTGGTTTCCTGCAGAAGAGCCTACAGGGTTGATTGCTCATCTAAGTCCTAATTAGGCTCATTTGAGTGGAGCCCTGTCTGTGTGTGTGTGTGTGTGTGTGTGTGTGTGTGTTGGGGAGGGCGGTTAAAGAGAGTAAAGAAAGGAAAGACTGACCTCCTCCACCTCACAGACTGATCTTCACTCTGGGATTCCTGCAGATCTGCAGATCTCTCCCACTGACTGAACTCAGCCAGGTAAGACCCAGCTCTGTCTCTCCTCTGCACTCTCTCCTGTTTATCTCTCCACCCTGATGACCTGAAGAACATGTGAAGATAAACACGTGAGCTCCAGTCAGTCTGTAGGTTCATTCAGGCTTCTCTTCTGACCTGTCGATGGCTGGTCACTGAAAGTTCAGCGTTTTGCCCCACTTTCCCCCCTTTCAGAGTGTCTGATCGATTCTGATGAAGATAAAAAAGATGCTGAGTAGGTTCTTCTCTCGAGAGAAGAGAAGAGTGTGTGTGTGTGTGGCTCACTTGCATGAACAAAATTGCCTCATTTAACCTTATGCTCAGTATACAACCACCTGCACTGCAAGGAGTTGTTTTTCTCTCTCGATTATAATAAAAATAAATTCAAAATGATCATGTATTTTCTTTCATCTTTAACCCTTCTCTCGTCTTGACAGCATTTTTAGCGTTTACCGCATGCTAAATGTTGTTTACACTCGTTTTCCGTCTAGTCCCGCCCCCTCCGCCCTACGATTGGCTGAGGGATGTCGCTCCCTTCGCTGCGATTGGCCAGGCGATGTTGCTCGCTGTGCTGCGATTGGCTAGTGCTATCCCTCTCTCTGTAAACGCGAAAAACTAGCGGAGCCCTGGCGGAATACGGGTGTGTTTTGAGCTTTCATGTCTCTGAAGTCATTTTCATCACTTTGGAATCTGTCCCACACCCCAATCTGACCCCTATAAACTTTTCTTTTGATTCGTTTTCAGAATAGCGTGTAGCCAGTTAGCTGACATCTGCATTTCATGGCATGTTTTAAAGTCCACTCAGCTGGAACAAAAAAAAAAGACCATCAGGATTACACGCTGGTGCTTAATGGTTCCCATTGAAGACCACCAGTTTCCTGTAGAGGTTACAGTAAAAACAAAGTCATCAGATGCATTCAGAATCAGTCACTTCATGTTACACCATTTACATTGCGCTATCAACCCACAAATCACATTACTGACCAGTAGACATCATTCAAAAACCACCAGGAATTTGCTGAATGTCTTCTTTTATTTTTGAATTTCTATGATTTTTGAAGCCATGTAAGCTCTCACATGACGGGAAAACATTACAAAATACTCTACTGTCTCTGACACTATGACAGAGTGCAGTTCCTTCACATTGTGTGCAGGCTAGACATGGAATGACTAAACGCAGCAGCGGGTTTGTTTACTGGAATTCTGGAACTAGCTGGAGGCTGTAAACATTTACCTGTTTTTGGTAAGTGTTGCGTCAGAGCCCTTTTTCTAATGAATTAGTGGTTATCAGGCACTAATTTTAGATTTCCTCTCCAATTCTGCTGTGTTCCTGTCACTCTCAAGCCTGTTTCATGGTTTTTGAGGTCTTTAAGGCCTACAGTGTTTGAAATGGGACCACTTGGAAACTGTCCAAGACTCTGCTGATGTTTGTCCTTCCTGCTAAGGCCTAGTTATCATATAACATAATCAGGAGTGAGTAATTTAAGTAGATTCACTGGATAACAAGCATTGTATTAATGGTTTTCGATGGTGTTTTTTGAGCGGGGCATCTTCTTGTTCTTTTTCTGGTTTGTTTTGACCAATTACACCTTACAAAAACAAAATATTGCACTGTGTATTTTGAAAATGTCTTAAAGTACTGTGATACACCTTTGCAGCCTTGTAGTATGACATTCAGTCTCGGAAAGGTGGTCGAACACCACAATACTTCAACATTTTTGCAATATACAATGGGCAATATTTCATTTTTCTGATTGGCTGAAACAGGCCAGAAAAAGATCTAGCAGGTCTCAAACATTCTCGATTGCCTCAAAGGCCCCAAAACACCACAATCCTTCATGACACATGACATGCATCATGATATTTCATTTTAATTTTCAAGAATGCCGACAAGACCTCCAATCAGTTGCCCCCAATCAGTAGTTCCACATTTCATACATTCAAGAAAGAAACAGGAGGAAATATCCTACAAATAGTAAAAATAAATGGGCCAATCGACCAGGGAGCTACTTGTTACCCTTCAGTCTGTTTAGTTAACTTAATTTATCACCATATTAATCACATAGTGTAACAGAGCCCGCCGCTAATTGCAAGGGGTCAACTTGAGCGTGATTGTTTTTTCCTTGGTTGTGGGGTTTGCAGTTTGAAGATATTATACACCCCCCCACCCCCACGTCCAATGCTGAGCTGGACACTGTACCCCAGATGGCTGGGGTGGGATTGGCAGGATTACAAGCGGAGGGGCACTACTTCCAGTCCGTCTTAAAACGAGGGGGGCAGTTGTACAAACCGCATGCTGGACACGTGCAGAGCTGAACAACACACACAAATGTGCGCACACACACACACACACACACACACACACTCACACACACACGCACACACGACTGACTCAACCATTGTGGATTAACTTTCCCAGAACAATGGCCATTTCCCCCACTCATCCACTTGCACACATGTACACACACCAAAGTAAAGCTGAGTTGTGTGAGGCTTGTCCCACCCACCCCCACACCCCCAACACACACTTCGTCACCCCCCTTTCCATCACTGCGAGCCCGAGGCTACCGCCACCAGCCTGCCAGCATTAGTGCCTCTTCCTGGGCTAATATGTGGTTAGCCTGGCTTATAAAAAAGAGAGGCTGTTAACCTCCAGGCCTTGAGCCCTTCAGTATCAGTACATTTTCAAATTTATCACAGATGTTATTAAAGTTCGCATTAATAAAGTAAGATAATATCTTAAAAACCTGAGACTGCTTGTTTTGACTGGTCCATTTCTGCCTGGATTAAAAGGACACCAAAGAGAAACTCATTATAAATGTTAACCAGGTGAGCACCATATTTCTGGAAAGGATTAAAAAAATCTTAAAACATATTTTTTATGCCATTAGAATTGTTCCTTTCAATACTCCCAGCAACATGATGGACACTGAAGTTAGCAAAAGTTTTTTTTTTTTTATCTATTAATAAAACTGAAATTCAGTATCATGGTATGACATCAGCACTGGTATATTAGTATATAGTGTCCAGCACCACCTTAAGAATCACAGAAACTCAAATCTAGCTCTTTTAAGGTTTTTCCTTAAACGTACAGTTAAATGTGTTTGGAAAGGGAGGGGTGTATGTGATCTGTCTGGGTGTGTTAAGTACTGTTTGGATGTTGGCAGGGGGGTTGTTAAACATAAATGCAAATAATCTGAGATATTTGAATAGGAAGGATCTTGAGGAGCCAAATGATATTTTTTTGTCAGGGTTATGAAGGACAGATGGGATGTGGTTTGCTCTAAATGGCCAGAGGCGGTTGGAATACATTGATTAAAAGAACAACTGTAAAGAACCTCCTTGTTGCAAATTGGAATTGTTCTTGTTGGAGGCCGTCATTTCGCTTGCACGCCCTTTTAGTTCCTCTTTCTCTCTCTCTCTCTCTCACCTGTATTTAGGGTCTACAGCAGAAGGCCCGGCGGTGGGTTTGATAGTAGCCCTCAGCAAAAACTAACAAAGCTGCTGGAAGTCTTTCGGCCCTTTTGTTTGGCCGCTTTCTTCCCTCACAGGCATGCAGGCCACATTAAACCCCACTACAGAAGTGAAAAAAGACTTCATTTAAATTTGACTTCAGAGCCAGAGAGACCCCTCCCTAAGCTCCCCCAGCCTACTCCTTCCTTTATAGTGTGGGCAGCCAGAGAGAGAGAGAAACGGGAGTGTATCGTAGCAGCAGTAGGAGTTGGTTATGATGGTCATGGCAATGGGGGCAAACTCCAGTCCTCGCCAGATTGTTCCCAGCTTCTGTTCCCTGGAGACCCTTGAGACCCGACCGCACAGCAATTTCCAAAGGAAGCGCTCGTTTTTCGCTCGAAACGTTCAGAGATCTTTGTTGTTGTTTCGTTCTCTGCGGCTTGTTATTGAGTCAGGGCCTGCTTTGGAGCCTGGCTGCGCTGCAGAAGGCCCAGCTGGAGGCCAGATTTTGGGCCTTGCCGTGGGCCGGCAGTCGGGTCTGGCTAGGTTGGGGGAAGAGACAGACTTTTGTGGGGCGGTGTTGGTGGTGGTGGGTTGGGGGGGGGGGGGGGGTTAGATCTTATGGGTCGTCCACTGCCAGGAAGTAGTAGGCAGCAACCAGTGATGTGGTTAGATCTTTGTCACCAGCAGGGTTTGGGTGGGTCACTGAAGTTGGGGGACTGTATACGGTCGCTGTTGTAACAAAACCTCAGAAGAATCTCCTTAACAGGAGAAATAAAAGCCTTTAATTGGTAACAATATTTTATTATGGTAATTAATAAAAGTGGTCATTTTGGATCATTTCTATTAGTCTTCTCTTGGTTTTTATATGACAGTGACAGTTGTCGTACTGAGGTTGTCTGAGACGACCCAGACATCTTCCTTTTCTACTTGTTTTCACTTCTTTGCTACTCCTCTTCATTATTCCTCATTCCCCTCCCACACACACTTATGTCACTGTGGTGTAGCAACAGATAGAAATGGGGGACGAGGGGATTTCCAGGCTTTTTTAAAATAAAGCCTCCATTGCCATGGGAGAATCTTATTGTGGCAGACCACCAGAGATTCTAACCGTCTGCTACATGCACTTTGCTCTGCTTTTTTCAAGCTTTCATCTTCAGCCATGGGTTTGACAGCAGCTCAGTGCAAAATGAACAAATCTTGGTTTCACTTGAGTGTCACAATGCTGATATAAGAGCGCAGTCGAAGCAGAGCTGCGTGATACAGCGCTCGTCAGTCGCTACCGCAGGGTTGGTTTTTGCAATCCTAATACCGCTGCGATATGTGAATGAGCTCTCTAACAAACTAAGCTATTTGTAAGCATGTGCTTTTAGCCTCCTGACCAGTCTTAGACTTTCTGTGGCTTTTTGGGGCAATCAGGGCTTTGATGTGAGTCATCAGATGTTCATAATAAAGGTCAAATAATAAATATTGTCTTTAATATATTGCAGGACTAAAATCTATTATCAGTAAATAGACAATTAATTAGATCCAACATGTACTCACCATAATGCAGGCCGTGCTTTAACCCCGTCGCACCAAAGGTTCACGAATAAACTGCCAAAAAGTGTTTTTTTGGAAAGATTCCAAACGCTTTGGTACCCTCAGACACAATTAAACTCCAAACCACTATTTGTGTTATTTAGTAAACGAATTCAGCAATAATTTCACTTATTTATCTACAGTATTTATATCCACCTCTCTTAATGACCACAGCATTTTGTGTATATAACATAGTATATTTAGTACAGAGTATTTTCTGGAGAGTTTTACTTCGACTTATATTTTATACTGTTCTTGTCTTTGTGTCTCTATGTGTCTGTGCAGTCGTACCATAAGCAATTTTCTCTGGGACCAATAAAGTTTTCTGATTCTGATTCTATTGGATGTTTTTTCTGAGAACCATTTTTGAGTGCGAGGACCTCCATGACATATAACCAATCAAGGTTTTTTTAAAGGACCATTTAGGAATGTTTATCTTTAAAAGTCTACCACATTCATAATCATAGTTAGTCCAAAGCATCCAGCCCCAAGTGATCCCCCAGGAGATGCTACTTTTTACCAGCTCACTACACATCCCCATCTCAGCCAAAGGCCAAAAAGACTGAGGCACTGGCACAGAAGAGCACAGAACATCAGCCGAGGACCTCTAGCAGGGAGTGGCGCCCCCTGGAGGAGCTTTGGAGCCCAGGGTGCAGAAGGGGGAAAGGGAAAAGATTGGGGAAGAATGGAGAAGAGCATGGGGAGGAGGAGGTGTGAGGAGAAACGCAGTCATCAATCTGCAGTCCTGCTCTTAGTAAACAGCAACAGGTTATTGAGTCACTGGCGCAGGATGTCCTTCCTTGGCAGGAAGACAGTCAGAGGAAAAGGGATCAACACCCCCCTCCATCACCATCAACCCCTCCTCTCTTCAAACATTCAGATGAGACCCTATCTCCGTCCTGACCTGCTCTATGAAATAATGACTGGCGCCTGTTAGTTCCCCCTTGGTTTCAGTAGCAAAATGGAATAAAGGGGTTCAAGCACTTCTCAGGAAAATGAGTGCAAAGAGACTGCAAAGATTGATTTGTGCATGTGTGTGTGTGTGATGTGTGTGACACAGACATGACTGAAGCACGGGAGTGATTGTTAGACCAGAGGGTGGAGACAGCTAGAAGAAGGCAAGAGAGAGAGAGAGAGAGAGAGAGAGAGCGAGAGAGCGAGAGAGAGAGAGAGTGGGAGGAGGAGAGGGAGGGGCAGAGTGCCTTCAGAAGACAGAAACATCAGGCAGTCAGTTAAACTCAAGACACTCACAGGAGAGCACACTCACCATCTGGACTAGCGGTGGGACGGGAGAGGGAAAGAGGGGTGATCTGCACCTGTCCCACAAAACACGCTCCCTCTCTCTCTCTCTCACACACACACACACACACACACTTGAGGGAGAGATCAGACGGCTCTATGTGTGGCTGGAACCAAAGTCTGTCGGTGAGTGAGATTGCCTGGATGCCTTTTTTTTTTTGCTTTTGCTGTTTTTTTTTACCTTGGAAAAGTGCTGGTACTGTTTTATTATGGTGT
The DNA here is from genome assembly GCA_037974445.1 of Brycinus macrolepidotus. Taxonomy (NCBI): domain Eukaryota; kingdom Metazoa; phylum Chordata; class Actinopteri; order Characiformes; family Alestidae; genus Brycinus; species Brycinus macrolepidotus. The sequence goes on from JBBPCZ010000042.1 coordinate 29,228,861, forward strand.
TTATTGGCTGGGCTAATTAAGCTGCAGTGTTCGGTCAGATTTCCTTCGGCTACAGAGACTTTTATTTATTTAAAACAGACATTTTTAAAGCAAACTGTATATTTAAATCGCCAAGCGTGACTTATTTTGAAGGGACTGGTTGCAAATGAGAAACTTTATGAAGAGGAATGAATAGCTGAACTGGCATTTAAGTAAAACAAAAATATTTATATTCTGTTGAAAATAATTCAAAGTGTTGCTGTTCTGCTGTGAAACTAGAAAAGCTGAAATGGTTTGAATGCACTTTAAATTTAAAACAGAAAAAAGTAGACTTTGAAAAAAAAATTTAAATGTGAAGAACTTAATATAAACACAAGAACTTGCTTTGCTTTGTTCAGCATTCAAAGCAATTAAATAGCAAATCTGAAGTCTTTAATAAAGTTTTTTTTTTTTAATGCAGTATTAGAAAAAAAAAAAAATACATGGTTGCCCAGTTTGTTCGCGTTCGGTTTCTCAGTTTCAGTATTAGTTTTGATCTTGCAGCTGTCCTACACAGTGAAATTAAGGCCGGCTTGCAGTATTTTATCATCTCTTAACTTGTATCATGGAAACAGCTCAAAATATAAATAGATTCATCAATAGAAAAATGCGTTAAATAAAGGCTGGTCTTGAGTTCTGAGCTTGACCACTTAAAAAAAAAAAAAGGTGGAAATTTGAAATAATTGGAATGAATAAGATCAAATAACATTTTAAAATAAAAATGGCAATAATAAAAACATTTAGTTTCTTAATAGCTGGCCCTACTGTGGTGTTTGGTGGAATTTTCAGTGGTGGTCTTTTTCAAGTGGGGTCCGACAGACACCCGGGCTGTTTGTGGGAGAGTCCTGGGTGGGAAGCGTTTGAAGTTTGTTTGGCCCCCTTATGGAAAAAGTTGTTTTTCTTCCCCTTTTGTTCTCCCACAGACACACACACACACACTTATTCCTTAGTCCAAGAGTCCGTTGCACTACAACTCTGATTCCAATTTTAGCTCTATTCAGATACAGACTTCCTTCCTCCGCCGTCCCTGTTTGCGACTTTTTTTTTCCACCCAGAGGGGAGAGAAGGAGAAGGGGGGAAATGGCAATAGAGATAGGGAAGGATGGAGAGTGAGAGAAAGAGTGAGGACAGCAGTGGGGAAGGAGCTTTTGGGTCATTGGATTTGCGTGTTGTTGGTTTGAGAGCACTTTAACTGAGTGATAAGGTTGATTTGATTGTTCTTCATTTTTCTAGTTAACTCTGATGTCAGTTTCCATTTCATTAGTCTTTTCGTTACTAATGAATAAGAGATGAATTTTCCTATGACTCAAGATTTTTTTCATTTTAATTTTCTCTTGGTGGTATTTGGTTCTAGTTTAATGAATAAAATGTTTTATTAATTTCAGCCCTCTAAATCAACTGTATTCACTAAGCTTTATTGAAATGTAGTTAGATAGAGGCATAAGACCCCAGATTTAGCCTAAGACAAGAGTAAAACAACTCCAATGGTAATTTTCCACTGATGCTGAAATGTAGTCCAGGACTAGGCTTCATCATGTCTGGGAAACCGGTACAAAGACGTTTAAGAAATCTAAAAAGTGATGTACCATCACTCTGTCTTCTAATTCAGTACAGTTCAGCTTTATAAGAATGATCATAATTAGTCATGGTATTGCTAAAGCTGAGAACTATCATTTAAGACCTAAGGTTTATACTTTACTCTTATGTTCACTCATGCTCGGTTTCTCTCTCTCTCTCTCTATTCCAGGCCACCTCTCAGCATAGCTCAGTCATGTTGACCACCGAGGGGGTTCCCCACACTCCCCACACTGCCGACCAGGTGGACATGAAGATGGATGTAGAGGACGCCGACATGTCCAAATGGACAGAGGCTGAGTTCGAAGAGAAATGCACCTACATAGTAAAGGACCACACATGGGACGGCCCTCTGGACAAGCCGGAACCGAACCAGGCTCAGTCCTCTCTGCCCCGTAACCTGGCTTTCAGACACTCGCCTGACTCCAAAGAGGTATGGCCCCTCTCCTGCTCTTTCACGTTCTCACACACACACCACAGTGACTCAATGCTGGCTCACACACTCACACACTGAGGAACTCATGGCCTGCAGGATGGTGTTTGGGTTTGTGGCGTTGGATTCATGCGTGATACTGTATATGCCATCTGCTCGTAAAATCCTCCATGAGTGAGTGTGCCTATTGTGAGAGGCTGACGAAAGCTGGGTAAAAGTGTGAGCCTCAGGGAAAGGAAACTGTTGCTATGATAAGAAAGTGTCGTAATTCCATTTGTTTGCTTTAAAAAACCATTTAAAAGCATCACCGCCCTTTATATTTTATATCTGGGGGAACTTGACGCCTGGGCCAAAAGCAATGGTCAAGAATTATATCTGTCTCCGTTCTTAAAGATATGACGAAGCAAGACGGAGAAAGTCAGACACTAGCTGTCATAAAGCCCTTCTAACTAATCACATTGTTATTAATCTTTATTACCCGCTGTCGACGGTCCTTTGCAACAAAACAGCAGCTCCTTCTTTGTAAATTCGCCAAATACCGCAAGGCAAAAGAAGAAAAGAAGTGGCCTCACCCATCACATCAAACACCCCATTATCTGGGACAGACAGTGATGTCTGTAACAGTGACGATGGGCAAACATCCTCTTGATTTTTTAGGGGGGCGAGTCTTTAAACCATTCACAGAACAGCATGATAGATTTTCTCATCACTTACCTCTCTTTTGTCTTATCACTTCCTTTAGGATCAAAAAAAAGCTACTTTACAGAAGATTAATTTATTACCTGATAATGGTTAACACAGAGAGAGAGAGAGAGAGAGAGAGAGAGAGAGGGGATGAAAGAGAAGGTGGAAACGTGGAGGGCTTTGGCGTGAGGTAGGAAGCTACGCTAAATCTCTCTTAATGAGTTATCAAAAAAGACTCCTAAGCTCCCGAAGTGAACCGCCGCTCTGCTGTAGGTTTGGGGGATTTCCTACCTTTTTATCCACATCGAATGTTTGTGTTTTGGGGTGAACGTGGAAGAAAGGTGGCGCTGGCGGTTGTTAGAAGAGAGCGGATCTTGGCCGAGGAGATTAGATTGAAGTATGGTTGTTGTAAGCCAAAAGCCCAGACAGTGGCGTTCCTCTCCACTTTTGGGGCCTTTTTTCTTTTTTTTTTTTTTTTGCTGTTTACCTCAAAGGAAGAAGCGTGCTGTAATCGTAGGTGTGGATTTGTGTTTTAAGGCCCACAGTGGTGTTTGATGTGGTGGGATGGGCAGGTCGGTAAGGAGGGCAAGAGGGAGGGTCCGGGTGCTTAATGAGAGGTGAGGTAGGGCCGATGAGCGCCTCTCTCGCTCTCTCTCTCTCTCAGGCCTGGATGTGACCTTGCTGACCTCTAACACCAGAATAGGAACTCTTGGCAAAAGGCTTGGAGAAGTTCAATTCAGCTGCATTGTATATCTATTCATTTAAATGAACATTATCTCAAAACAGCTTTCTGTAAATCCAAGTTCAAACCCCTATAATAAGCTATAAAATAAGCTATGTAATTCTGTCTCCCTCTTCCTCTTGCAATCTCTTACAAGTTGTTAGATGACTTGTTTGATGCCGAGAATGGGATCTCCACTGCGACTTCATCTTAAATGTTGTCATCCTTTCTCGTAAATGCCTCATAAACCTGCTAGTAAATCACCCTGCCCAGTAACACCTAACAGAATGGAACATAATGTAGAGGATAATAAAGTTGTTGGATTACATCCTAAAATAAGCCCATTTTCTCCCTTTGCAGGTAATCGGCGTAGTGAGCCGAGAGTACATTCCCAAAGGTACTCGCTTCGGCCCTCTAGTGGGAGAGAAATACACAGCCGAGAATGTCCCCAAAGATGCCAACAGGAAGTACTTCTGGAGGGTAAGTCGGTTGTTTTCTTTCAGAAGCTTCACTTTCAGTAAAGGGGGAGCAAAAGGGAGTTTAAGAGAGAGAGAAACAACGCAGCTAGTCACTTCCTGTTCCACTGACTTACTTCCTGCGTGACATCACGGATGAGTGCAGAGCTTGCATAGAGAAAAGAGAAAAAAAAAAACGCTGAGTAAGGGTCTGGTGTTTTGGGAACCACAGGGCTTGCGTCGGCGGCCTGGCTGACAGAGAGTGAACGTTTTGTTTCATCTTGCGTGTTCTTGTTTTGACTCTTTTGAATGTCGAAAGCGGGTGGCGAATGACTTGACAGTGCTCGAGTTTGAGGTCAGCCTCCTGACAAGGGAACATGTCAGCCAGCCAGTCAGTCAGTCAGGTGGCTTGTTGCTTGAGACATACTGTTTTTTTGTGTGCTCACGGTAGGCCTTGCCATCATGTGGAAAGCTTAACCAAGCTGCCAGTAAGACCTGTGTAGTTTCGGCATGCTCTGCGGCTTTCAGCTGTTTGTTGCCTGCAGCTGTCATCATGGGGAAAGTGCCAAATCACTCTGGTCCTGAACCAAACCATGACAGTGAAAAATTTCACCTCCTGGAAATCTCCCTTTCAGACCTAATTGGCTATACACACTCTATCTAAACAGAGTAGCTAGACAAGGTGTTTCTAGGTTTCCGACTTCTGGAGAAGGAGCTGGTGACCACTACATTACATCATTGTAGAGTTTCCCCAAGTCTTTACCTGATAAATGCCCTTCTTGTTGATATCTGCAGTTCTTTCCTACCTTCCAGGAGATCAGAGTAGTACTGAGATGAGGGTGGTGTGTGGGGGTGGGGGGTATGGGGTTGTGGGTGTGGGAGGTGTGGGACTGTACAGTAAAATGTGTAGAGGAAGAATAGTATTGGTGTCACAGAATAGAGGGAAGCCTCGCACAGCTCTAAGTGACGTCACAAGAGAGTTCCTGGAAATGGACAGGTTAGTGTAAACAAGACTCGCTAACCTTAAGAACTAGCCCAAAACAATCTGTTCCACTTCAAAACCCAATAGTGCGAACAAGAGAGTCTGTGTGAGTGAGAGAACGAGTGAGAGCGAGAGAGAGTAATGGAGAAAAGACATGCAGATTCAATATGAGAGTGCGAGTAATGACGGAGGCGTACAAGCTGAGTCAACTGTGTGGCTTTATAAGGGACTGTGTAAGCCTTAGCATCTCCCACTTGTCTGTATATCAGTCTCGAGGGTGACCGTTGAGAGCCACAATTAGGAACTGAGAAGTAGTGATGGTGTGAGAGCATGTAGGGAATCTAAAAACTGCCCTTTCACGCATAGTTGTCCTGGTGATGGTCAAGACAGCACCAAATCGCTAAAAATACTGCCTGTTTTCTGTTGTCAGATTTACTCAGAAGGTGAGTTCAATCATTTTGTGGATGGCCTGGATGAAGAGAAGAGCAACTGGATGCGCTATGTGAACCCGGCCCATTCACAGGAGGAACAGAACCTGGCAGCTTGCCAGAATGGAATGAGCATCTACTTCTACACAGTGAAGGCCATCCCAGCTGACCAGGAGCTGCTGGTGTGGTACTGCTCTGACTTCGCCCGCCGACTCAACTACCCTCCCTCAGGAGATCTCATGATGCAAAAGCTCAGTAAGTACAGAGAAAACTCATCCTTCCATACAATTAATCAAATTTACAGAATTTTCCTTTTATCCTAGATGCAGTAAATCAGCCAAGACACGTTTGGCTTACTGATGTAGCTAACAAGCCATGGAAGCTTAAGACCACAATTTACCAATGAGCAAACTGCAGGCCTCAAACTGTGGCAAGGTGTTTCAACAGAAACTGACACTGGATGCAATAATGTGATCTACAATTTAAGACAACTATAGTGTAATTTTAGCTATTTCATTAATACATATGGTGAAATTTAAAGGATGTGTGTCAGGGTGGTTGTCATGGACCGGGTAGGCTTTTACGGCCTTTCTTTACTTCAGATTAAGTCAAGAGGAAGTGTGCTGTCCTCACTGGAAGGACGTATTCTGTAATTATCATGCCAACAGAACACACTCTTCTCCCTTTCATTGGAGGATCAGAATTCCTTGCCCCACTTCGTTTGCTTGTGTTTTTGTCTCTCTCTCTCTGTAATGTTTCTGTTCAGACATAGTAATGTTTGAGCCTAATTACATAGGAAGGGGAGGTGCAATGCCAGTTATCTGCACTTAAAGACACTCTTTCAACATGAAAGCTTGCTCTACACGCTCAATCTGTTATTGCTCAACCAGTAATAAAAGTCTCAAAGCGAAACCTTTTGTGTGTCGTAAGAGACAGCAAGTGAGAGAGTGTGTAAGCAAGTGAGTGAGTGAGAGAGACATGGAGGAGGAGGGAGACAATACTCAGGTGTGGCGGGAACCGACCAGTCTTAGTGTCTCCACTCCCCTGAGCCATGTGCATGCCCTCAGGCAATGGGACACTGTTGCCTGGCCCCCTTGAGCACCACATATACTTGCACACAAATGTTAGTCTGTAATTAGGCCTGCTGACCCACGGCTGACACCCAAGCTTCTTCCTGTTACCTGACAGAGTGAGAGCACTCTATCTGTATCTCTCTCAAGCTATCAAATCAAAGGCAGTTGTGGCACAAACAGTCCTATAGCCACTGCACTGTATGACTCAGTCTAATGGAATGGACAGAGATGACTGGCAGGGCCTCCCACATGGGACTGATTTAGAAAAGCTTAGGCAAGTTAAGTGCATGGTTCACCAGACCCCTTCTACTTTCTGAGGTAAAAACAGCGCTTTAGTCTAGTGGACTTTTAAGGACCTTCAAGCCATCACTGTTTTGTAATTTCTCTCACAAGTCCGCAAGACATGCCTGGGGAGGCGTGGATGGCTCCTTGGAATGAATCCTTAATTTATTTGCCACTTTAAAAGAGATGGCTGGAGAGAGTGAGGGCGGGAGGGGAAAAAAAACTGCTCCATTGACTACTTGAACTTCCTGGCGGCAGGGCCGCGCTGACAGATTGATATCTGTGAGATCGCAGGCTGTTTGTTTTGCACAAGCTCTCTGGGGAGGAACAGGATTGGCGCTATCACTGGAAGAGACTTGGGGGGGTGGGGGGTAACGATAACTTCTAACTGTGTTTACACATTGCTGTTGGAGCAGAGGGATGGGGGTCCATGTGATAGTGAGATCTTTGGAAGGAGACTCATCTTGCTAACCATACACTCACATACACACATCCGAGCCCAGAGAGAGACTCAACCCAGGTCACAGGAAAGGAAGCGGGAAGTGATTTTGATTATTTACATCCTCTTTTAAAGTTTCTTCTTTTATGAGGAGAGGTTCAGAAAGGGAGATTAGAGAAAACCCTGTGAAACGTAAAATTGACCTCGTCAAGACCTTTCATGCAAAGGGCAATGGTGTGGACAGATAGGAGGATGGAACTTCAACCCTCACGACATGGTCATTTGCTCCTGAAATACTTTTTTGTCTTTATTTAAAGACATTGCACCTGATGTTTGTTCAAGATTGTGCATCTTTTTAAAATACCACCTTTTTTAAACAGATGTTTTTTGGTAAGGGTGCTGAGAGAAGTGCCTCCAAGTTCACTTTATTTGAAGTTGTCTTGGAGGTGTGTGCAGTGAATGGAGTCAGGGGCTTTGTGGATACTTATTAGTAGGAAACTTTCAATCATCCGCCGCCACATCCATTAGATGGTATCAGTGCTCTGAGCAGAATCTTCCCCACTCCACCACCCTGACTGGGATCTGCTGTCATGCCTCACATCCTGTCTGCAGCCCCAAGCTCAAGACAATCTGTCAAACTGTCACCCCTAATTGAACCACTAGGCTGCTTTGAGCTCTGAACCTCCTTGGCTTGAGAAGATCTATGTGCTGTGCAATAATGGATCACCTGTAGCAAGGAGCCAGTGGTGTGAGGGAGAACCATTAGTAGCTCACAGTTAAGAGATTTTATACTACTGTAGGATCTGTGCATGGCAGAGGGAGCAGTAGAATTTGAGCATGGCAGAAAATCATCTGGTGATAATTGGCAGCTTAAGAATGCTTGGAACTGTAACCAAATGTGATAAAGAAATACAAACGAAATGTGAACGATCCAGTCCTAGAGACTGTTGGACAATGTTATGTCGGTGATTTAATCTCTGAGGAAGTTGTTGAGTCTGATGTACCACTGTAATTTGTGTCTACAGAGCGGAGTCTGGCAGACGTAAAGCAGCAGGTACCAGAAGAAAAGCCCATGGTAAAGAGGGAGCACACAGTCTCGGAGATCCTGAAAGACACATGGAGAGAGCCAGCCAGGCCCCTGCCCACACGGCCCCACTGTCCGGCCAGCCCTGACCGTCCTTTTTACCCTCGGGTTATCTACCCTATTCGTCCGCAACCACACCACCACCTCCGGGAGGACTTTCTCAATGCTAGCCCGACCATCTGCTTTGCCACTCGCTCACCTGGACAGTCCTCAACCACACCCAGTCCCTCAGCACGTAGTAGCCCTGAGACCAGTCCCGAGAGCAGCCCTGCCCCACGTGATCCTAGGGACACCGTACCTGGCCTGTCATCATCACTCTACAGCAGCAGCTTGGGCCACTACCCAGGATACTCCCCACCTATTCCCATCCCCTCCTTTTATGCCAGTCCACATTACCTCCATTACTCAATGAATGGGGCTTCACCAGGGGGGGGTGTGTATCCTCGCATGTACCCTTTCAGCCTACTTCCCCCTCACATGCCGCATCCACCTTCCATTTTTCCTCCTGAGGGAGGCCGGCATTTTCTGCTGCCGCCAGGGATTTCTGCTCCCAGGGACTTCCTAATCTCACCACCCAAGAGTGCCTTTCCTCGAGCAATGACCTCAAAGGACAAACCCCTGCATGGACACCCGCATGCCCCTGCCAGTGGTTCCCCCACAGCTGGCTCTGCAGCCTCCACTGACCAGCAGCCTGCCAACCCTACCTCAGCCCAACCGGGCGTTGGACGTTCAGAGGACGAGGCAATCAATCTCAGTAAGATCAAGCGAGGCACAGCAGGCTACAAGACCCTGCCATACCCGCTGAAGAAGCAGAATGGCAAGATCAAATATGAGTGCAACGTATGCAGCAAGACCTTCGGACAACTTTCCAACCTTAAGGTAAAGCAGGCTCCACTTGCTTCACTCTGCTTCTCTTACTCTATTTTCCTCCTGGTATGATTCTATGAACGAGACTCTGTGTCTAATCCACCTCCCCCTCTGCTCTGTTCTCAGGTGCACCTGCGTGTCCACAGTGGTGAGCGCCCTTTCAAATGTCAGACTTGCAATAAGGGCTTTACCCAGCTGGCCCACCTGCAGAAGCACTACCTGGTCCACACAGGAGAGAAACCCCATGAGTGCCAGGTGAGCTTGATCTCCACTCATTATAAACTTGTCAAACAAGCTGTTAGCCCAGAACATAGAGGCTCTTTTGTAGTCCTGAATAATGGGCCCTAAGTAGGAAAAGTCAACTATAAACTACCAGCAGTTGTACAATGTATTGTTTCTGTAAGGGAAAGAAAAGAGTGGAATGTGCTAACTCTGCATTCTGTAGTTCATGGTATAAGTATTTTTCCTTATTCCACAAACTCCTTTAACTCCTAAATCTTTTTTTTTATACTGATTGTATATTTTACTATTTATGCTTATTTTATTTCTGTAAAGCAGTTTAAAGGATGAAAATGTGCTATCTAGAAAAACCTGCCTTGCCTAAAAGCTCTTCCTACTCTCCACAGGTGTGCCACAAGCGTTTCAGCAGCACAAGTAACCTGAAGACTCATCTGCGGCTGCACTCGGGCGAAAAGCCCTACCAGTGCAAGCTGTGCCCAGCCAAGTTCACACAGTTTGTCCACCTCAAGTTGCACAAGAGGCTGCACACACGAGAGCGCCCCCACAAGTGCCCACACTGCCACCGCAACTACATCCATCTCTGCAGCCTGCGCCTCCACCTCAAGGGCTACTGCCTGGCTGCCATGCCATCTCCCTGCTGCAGCCTGGATGAGCTCAATCGTGTCAATGAGGAGATAGAGCGCTTTGACATCAGTGACAACGCCGACCAGCTGGAAGAGATCGAGGGCGTGGATATGGACAGGCTGGTAGAGAAGCAGATCTTTGGCCTGCTCTTCAGCCGTGAAATGGACCTCAAGGCCTCGTATCACAAAGGCAGCGGTGATCTCCGTCTCCCACCACCTCTTTCCAGTACGTATGGCCTGTACGAGTCAAGCAGCGAGACGTCCGTCATCAAACTCTTGCCTGTCAAGGTGAAACAAGAGACTGTGGAGGCGATGGAGCCTTAGCCCCAGCTCTAGCACACACCCACTAAGAGACATGCTATCCATCAGCTCCAGCACCCTGGGTCTAAGCTGTGGGCAGCCACAGGTGTACATAATCCTTCTTGTAAGGAGCCAGGCTCAGGCCTTTGTCTTCAGGGACTTACTGTACTCAGGGCTAAGAGACACTGGCTGCTAGCGGTCCGATGTGTCCTATACTTACTTTAGAGACAATCATCTACTCTTAATTTCATAGTAATATTATTGTCATCATTGATGTTTTTGTTTTTCTTTAATAATATTTGGTTCGGTTTAGTATGCAACTTCCTTAATTTATTGTCCAATTTGTTATCCTTCAAAACAATAATGTTTACAATGACTGGGTAATTCATTGTAATCAGATGTTATATTTTTTTCCTTTTCTTTTGCCATTCTTTTGTATATAATTTCTTGCAGTCTGCGTTACTCGTTTGTTTGGCTTCCAGTTATGATAACAATGTATAACAGAAACGAGGAGCTCATGTTAATTCAGGGTTTTCATTTCTTAAATGCAGGCTGGTATTAAAAATAACAAAACAAAAAAAAAACAAAAAAAAACTTAAAAGGTAGCTCTTTTTGTGGAAGGCTATGGTGGAATTTTCAATTTTGGATATGCCACCATTAACTTGTTTAAAATGTTTGTGGGGGTGGGGGTGCTTGAGATGACCTTTCTGCAGGTCTTTCCTTAATCTCTGTAGAGCACTCCTTGGTATAAACGAAAAGGGCATTTTTATATATTTCCAACAAGTTACCTCAAATTATGGGTGTGTGTATATAGTCTATGTGTGTGTTCTGAAGGAAGTCAGAGGCATATATGATATTTATTGCTTTTCTACTTGAAGAAGAAACCAAATGTCCTGGAGTGCAGCTCTCCATGTGGTCCAAATGAACAGGAGTCTGCTCACATGTAGCACACTGGCTATGAAGCTGAGAGTACTTCTCTATTCACTCACTAATTTTTTTCAGAGCAATACTGATACCAAAAGGGGGGTGGGAATGCAAAGGAATATGGAGCTAGTTACCAAAGTTCATTCATTTAAAGAGAAATGCGTGTTTATGATGAAGTGTTAGTGGCTCTTTAGCTGTTGTCTGCTGTTTTTTTTTTTTTGGCCCTTTTGCGCTCATAGATGGCACAAACCAAAGCGCCTTGGTCTTTATATGCACTGGTTTTTTCTAATCTTCCTAATTTGTTTTGTATCTGTATTTTTCACATCTCCTTTAAGACCAGGTTTTGTTGAGCCCAACAATCAAGATGGTCTCTTTCTTTAAGGCAACAGTAAGAGCCGTAAAGCAGTAGCATCTCCTAATTCCTCTCTACTGAACTATGACCAAAGTCTTCCCCACATCTTCAGCTTTAAACTAAACACAAAAAAAATGACAAAACAAAAAGAAAATCATCTGTCTCTATGTTTACATATTGGTTTACATAGTTATTTAAGTACAACTTGTTAAAATGTAAATTATGATATAAATGTTCACTGACCTAATGACTTTGTCTGTGTCCTTCCTTGTCTTATGATATATATTTAAAACCCTGTTAAAGAACACACACACGCACATGCACATATATATA